>PKQL01000163.1:0-48410 GCA_002916455.1 Penicillium sp. CF05
GAATATAATACCATTTTGCCATATACTATACACAAATCTTCTCTCATCGCTTCTGTGTGGTTCGGTGGGCCTCCTACAGCGTCATCCCCCATTCCGCATCCGCCAATCGCCCGGGGATTCCTTACTTGCGCCTCATTCGAGATCACAAAAGGCAAGATGGGCTCGAAACAGTCTAGAGCGAATTGGTAGATAGAGTAGGGTAGAGGCTCTACCCTCGGACTATCCGTGTTGTAGAAAAAAGTCAAAAAGGAAGGGAAAAAAAATCACCTGCAGTAGATTAATGATGTGACCGTCCCTGTGATGTGATTCAGGTAGTTGAAGTCTTGTCGTATACTTGGAAGCCCTGGAGGCCCAAGTGGAAAATCGAATGAGAAGGCCGCGACTTATCAGAAATTTTTGTTCACATGACCTGGTGTCTGACATAAGCGTGTTTCTTCCGACCCATCACATGATGTCTCTTGGCATGTAACGTCATTTGCTATAAGCTTCCAAGTGTTGCCTTTACTTCCCCTCGTACTTTGTCAACTTCATCCCGAATTCACCTCACAAGTGTTGCTACTCCTCTACCACAAATCATCATGCTTCGTCAATTTGCCCGTCCTGCCGCTACTGCCAACCGGGCAGTCTTCACCCGCTCGTTCTCGGTAGCTGTCCCTCGTATGGGCGAAGGTGACACAGGTGCCCCTCGTTCTGGCGGTGGTGCCTCTTCTGGGTAAGTGAGATGCAAGTTGACTGCGGAACTTACACTTGAAGTTCGATGGCAACGAGCAGACAGCCCCGTGTCTGCCTTGCCGCAGTCGTATGACATCATATCTGTATGAGAGGTCACTAACATCTGTCCCTCTGCCAGTGACGCATTCACCAAGCGCGAGGCTGCCCAAGAGAGCCTTTACATCCGTGAGAAGGAGCTCGAGAAGTAAGTTCGGCAAAGCCGAGAACAACCAGGTCGGAGCGGCGAGCTAATTGGGTTGACAGGCTTGCTCAGCTAAAGAAGAAGATTAGCGAGCAGCGTAAGCACTTGGATGAGCTGGAGACCCACATGTAAGTGCAAGCCCGGGAATACTCTCCTGACTATCTTCCATTTCTGGTGGATATAATGGCATGGCTGACTGGCTTCCTCTTTAGTGATGGCTTGAGCCGCTAGACTCCATGCACCAATTTAATCCTATGTTTAATATCAAGAGCTACTTCAACTGCTGTGTATAATATCATCTCCGCTCCAACGAGCTATCTTGCTTGCCTGCTGCCTTGAGATCGTACCGTTCCAGCGCCTGTTCTTAAACTAGACATCTCTCTACAATAGCATATGGAGTTTCTCCACTATGTGTATAGTGCTCAGTAGCTCGTTTGGAGACATCGGAAAAGCTCGACATCATCAGCTATGGAATGTTCAAATTTGTAGGCCTAATATACTATCTATATATATTCGTGGGCTTTGGGCCGCACAGGTGGGTTTTTTTCTCCTTTCCCTTTTTTTGTTTCGAATGGATGCCTTGGCTTTGTTAAAGGGGTTCGATGCAAAAAGAAGCGAAGAAAAATTACACCCGTGGTTGGGCCGAGTACAAGGATATGTAACTATATACGGAGTAATGAGTACGGAGTACATAAATTGTAGGTCGGTCCCCACATAAACAAAGCGGGACCGTCCAGCTAAAATGAGGCTCCTTCCATCTTACCTGGACTAAGCCCCCGACACCTAGGCAAATACCTCTCCATGACTCTCCTTAGCCTACCAAATGAGCTCCTGCTAGCCATATCAGAGACACAAGACTACCAAAGAGACATAAATGCATTTGCAAGGACCAGTCGCCGCTGTTATACTCTCCTGAATCCCTTCCTCTATACCTACAACGTCCGCCAGCACCAAGGGAGCGCACTCCATTGGGCAGCAAGCCAGGGACAACTAAGAACAGCCCAAGAATCACTCCGACAAGGAGCGCAAATCGATTCGAGGGACAGGAAAACAGGGAAAACGCCATTAATACAGTCCGTTCACTGTGACCATGCAGATATTGTTGCATTGCTGTTGGCACACGGAGCCGACCCGCACGCCAAAGGGGACGGGGGGCCCAACGACGCAATCAGATCAGCTGTGATCCGCAACAAGGCAGCCGTCGCTAGAGTTTTGCTTGATAACGGCGTTGACCCGAATTTGACGAGCCACAGAGGCAGCCTATTGCATCTTGCGGCTGAAACAGCTCACAACAACCGCGAGGCGGTGGCGAGAGTTCTTATTGAGAAGGGTGCCAATATTGAATCTATGGAGGGCGGCGAGACTCCGTTGCAGGTAGCGTGTGGATCTGGCTCCGTGGAAGTGGCTCGGTGTCTAATAGAAAGCGGTGCCCGTTTGGACACGCGGGGTCGGAGTGGAAGTTCGCTCCTGCACCGGGCAACCAATGAAGTCAAGACCGTGAAATTGTTGGTGGAGAAAGGAGCCGATATTGAGGTGGAAGATGAGCAAGGTGAGACACCACTGCATCGGGCATGCTGGAATGGCCGGGCAGAAACAGCAGCGTTCTTGCTGGATCAAGGCGCAGATATAGAGGCAAGATCGTTAAGTGGGAAAACACCATTACTGCTGGCGGTACTCTGGGAGAGCACTGTATGCAAGCAACCGGGGCCGGCCTCCATGACCACCCTCTTGCTGGAACGAGGTGCCAATCCAAGCCGGGGAAATGATTCCAACATCACACCATTGCATTGTGTGACGTCGAAAGGAACCACAGGGCTTTTCAAGCTATTGCTACAATATGGCGCTGACGTAGAGCCAAAAACTAGGCTGGGCTCGACGCCGCTGCACAGCTTAGCGGATTTTGGCTCTCTAGAATCCGCAAGGCATTTGTTGCAGAAAGGCGCTGATGCACAACCAAGGAACGGAGAAGGAAATACACCGTTGCACTTAGCAGCGCGGAGAAGCGATGCGGAATTTGTCGGGTTGCTGCTAGAGGCAGGCGCTGACCGGCTGGTCAAAAACCACAAGGGTCAATTACCTGTACATCTAGCATCAGAGGGAGCACGGAAATCAGAAGAAAGACAGAGAAAGGTGATAGATCTTCTGGAGCCTCAGTCCGATCATCAACATTAGCATACAATGAGCATCCGAGTATTTGTCTATCCTATTGCATTGGATCCTACGAAGGTTCAAGGTGTTGATCACAAAGCGCATGCAAGCATTTTATTGTGACCGACTATTAGCATTCCCTGACTACAACAGAACATTCCCCCAAAGCACATCGAGGTGCCAAGTAGCCGATAACTCCGAGTTCGAATCATTAGAAAAAGCCATCCACCCCTTTACCGCCCTTGCATGAAAGAGCGGTAGAAATCATCAGCGGTGTTGTTGTTGCCCATACCATTGTTAGGGTAGCCGTATCCAAGACGAGCAGAGATCGATTGACCTGCTTTTTGGGCGGCAGTGACCTTGGACTGCAGCTCTGAGGTGCCCTGATCGATGACCTGCAGCTGAGACAGGTGTGCGTTGAGAATGCGGACAATCTGCGAAATCTATATTGATGCGTAAGCAAAAGATTCCCCACAAAAGGTATCAATACTGAGTTTGTGACTTACCGGCTCATCTGCCTTGTTGGTCTTGGTCAATGTGGATGAAGCACCGTTGACCTCTTCAATCATGCTAGTAAGATCCTTGCCCATTTCGTCCAAGCGTTCCGAGAGTTTCTCGGCCAGTTTGTAACTAATGGTCATATTAGCAAGACCATATATATCGGATATTGTGTTGCGGGTTATACTCACGTTGTCTCACGCTCCTGGTCCGGTCCTTGGAGGGACTCTCCAGGGCCCACCTGCTTGGTAACCATCTCGTCGACTTCACGCTCGTATCGATCCAGCCATGAGCTGAGCTCATCCTGTTGGCCTTCAACCGCTGACAATTGGCGCTCAACCTCCTGAGTAGCTCGATCCGCATCAACAGTGCTGCCGTACAGCTTCTGAACTTTGGTACCATTGTCCACCAGCAAACGGTCCCATTCGGAAACCTTCTCCGCCTGCTCACGGAAGTCCTTTTGATATTTGCCAAGATCTGTAGCCCATCGAGTGATGATCTCATCCATGGTTTTGTTCTTCAGACGTGACTGGGCCGGAGGAGCGGGCCCCGTAGTAGACTGGCCGAGGGCGGAGGGTGCAGCTGGAGTAGCGCCGGCAGCTGTTGTAGTCGGAGCAGTGGTCGTTTTACTACCAAGTCCACTAAGGGGTGCTGAACTGGCGGAGGTCGCTGGCTGAGTCGAAGGCGTAGTAGTAGCTTGGCCGAACAAGCCGCCCGTAGGCGCAGCAGCAGCAGTAGTAGTAGCAGGTGCGGCAGTGGCCGCAGTACCTGGAGTAGTGGAGGGAGCTGAGGCCCCAAACAAGCCTCCTCCAAGAGAAGGTGCTGCTGGAGTCGTGGAGGGAGCAGCTGTGGATGTGGCACTTCCGGTGGAAGGGAAAAGAGACTTCTGAGGGGTAGCACTCGACGTGGCTGGAGCTCCTAGGGAGGGGGTTGTGCTTGCGGCAGAGGTAGGAGCGCCGAGGCCCGGGAATGCAGGCTTCGAAGCGGAGTCGCCGCTGGGAGCAGCAGTATTCTTGAACAGAGACGGTGTCTGGGAGCTTTGGGCACCACCCGCGGGTGCAGCAGCGCCGAAAAGTGATTTAGGAGTGGTCTCGGTAGCGGTCGTAGGAGCGGTTGACTCGGCCGGCTTGTTTGCACCAAATAGACCGCCGCTGGGCGCAGCAGGGGTTGCGCCACCTCCAAACAGCGACTTGGCTGCCCCCCCTCCGAACATATTGTTAGATGGCTGTGCCTGTGAGGCAGCAGGCGTGGTAGACGACGGTGCTGCTGTGGGGGTAGTCGAGTCTGCCGGCTTCGCAGCCCCGAATAAGCTGCTGGGTGGGTTGGATGCAGGCGGCGGACCAGCAGGGGTGGTGGAGTTATTGCCAAACAAATTGCCTCCCGCGGGAGCAGGGGTAGCAGTTGGGGCCGCACTTCCGAACAAGCTCTTTGTGCCTCCGCCGCCGAACATCGAATTGCTGGCAGGTGTGGTCGATTCCGTGGACTTGTTGGGAGTCTGGTTGCCGGCAGCGGCGCCGAAGAGTGAGTTGGGCTGCGTGCCAGTTCCGGATGGAGCCTTGCCGCCGAAGCTGAAGGCCGAATTACCGCCATTGGTCGTACTGGAAGCGCCTGCATTACCGAAGGTTGGTGTGCTTTGGCCACTTGCGGGGTTTGCTCCAAACAACGACGGCGCGCTGTTGCCGGCGGACGAAGCTCCAACATTACCGAAGAGGCCACCACTAGACGCATTGCCATCCTTGTTGGCGCCGAAAGCATTTCCCGCTGTGCTGAAGAGATTTCCGCTAGAGGCGCCAGTAGAGGCCGGGGTGCCGAAAGAGAACGCCATGGTGTTGGTGATCGAGGTTGAGGAATGGGAGGGAAAAAGCTGGACGGAGAAAGCGCCAGCGACAGACGGAGCAGGGGAGGTGAGCCTGCAGAGTGGATCGAAAGATCCAGCAATGAGAGAACGGAGCTCTTGATCGAATAAATTGGGACAAAGAGCCTAAGGGTGGAATGAGAAAGGCAGGACAAGAACGTCGAGACAATAGACAATAATAATTGGAAGGAGTTTGGCAAGCGCGCGCTGAAGTTTGACGCCTTGAATACAAGGCATGAATGGTGCCTGAAGGAATTGGCCAAGTTATTGATAACTGGTGCCTAAGGCAGATGTGTCTGGACTCATATCGATCGCAGGGAAACAAGTATCACTGCACACTACACACGATTCCATTTTGAATTATTCATTTCTGTGTGCCCCTTCTTTCATGATAACACCCTGAATTCAAGCTGCAATCATGTCGGAGGGGCCATCCGATTTGTCTAGTTCGCATCTAGAGCCCCCAAGCAGAACTACGGAAATGCAAGATCCAGGAGCTGGCGACCATAGTACATGACCCTTGGATATACTCGAATATTTGTTTGGGACTGACATCTTCTCTAGCAGCTTCTGAAAGTGACGATGAATACTTCTCAGACGCCAGTGAAGGCAATCCCCAACCCCAGTCACTCGCACAATCCGGTCGCACTTCCCCTGTCCCGCGGACTCGAGTCGAGAGGGTCGACAGCAGCATCCAGCATGGCGAGACCCCTGGCACAGCAGCATTTGAAAAGAGACAGCAGGACGCAGTCCCCGATGAGATTGAGGTTATTCCAGAAGGCTCACATAGCCAGACGCGTTCGCCCGCGGGGTCAGAGGACCAAAGCTTGTGTCCTGAAGGCTTGCCAGTTCCGCGCACAGTGGTTGAGAAGGTGGACCCAGATGAACCTAGCCATGGCGAGGTTCCCGGCACATTGGCACATGAACAGCGTCTTGCCGATGCTGTGCCCGACGTTGTGACCAAGGCTTCAGATTCCGATAGCAGCCCAACGCCACCAACTCTCGACTCTACACCTCCTGAGGTTGATGGTTCTACAGCAGACATTCCTGAGACACGGCTCGAGCGGGAGGATACAGTAGCCACCGAGGAAGACCTGTCGCCACAACACCCACAAGCTCATACAAGCTCAATGAGCGACGCATTACCCGATACGGTAGAGACTGTCCCGGATGTCTCAATAGATGATACAGACCTGAAAACCAAAAACCTCTCATTGGAGGATGACATGAACGACGACCACGGATATGAAAAGCAAGAAGCGGGTGATGATTTCGATGAATTTGTAGAAGAGCAGGAAGACATGGAAGATGACGATTTTGGGGATTTCGACGATGGCTTCCAAGAACCCAATGCAGAAGAAGCTCCCACAGTTGAAACTACAGCACCTCAGCAATTCCACACACCTCCACCTCTTACCGACTTTGACACATTCAAATCCACCTCCGAACTCCTCGATTCCCTCCAAGACACCCTTAACACCCTCTTCCCCGAATCCCAAGACATAAGCTCTCTCACACCCGTCGAGCCAATCCCAGACTCCGCAGCAATCTTCAGCACCGAACGATCGCTCTCACTATGGTCCCAGCTCGTGGCACCACCACCCCTCCAACCCCAAAACTGGGTGAAATCCCGCATCCGCCGACTATTCCTCGTGTCCCTGGGCGTGCCCGTTGATCTGGACGAAATCCTCCCAGCCTCCAAACAGAAAAAGCTCATTCTACCTTCTATTGATCTTGAAAGCACCGGGGCAAAGAGCCCCGGCGCTCGCTCCAGAAGTCGAGTCCGCAAAGAAGAAGGCAACGACAACAACACTGAAAAGGGGCGAGCTCCCTCCCGCCAGAAGGCTACCCCCCGCCGCGGTGCACCACCAGCGCCGGAAATAGATCTCTCAGCGGTCCGCCGGSTGTGCGCCACTACCGATGCTGCCTTGAATGGCCTCACAGATTCAGAGTTGAAGCTGCATGTCCAGGAACTAAACCAGTTTGCCCAGCGCGCTAGTTCGGTGTTGGAGTACTGGCTGAAGCGGCGGGATGGCTTGGTTGGTGAAAAAGAGGCTTTCGAAGGTGTCATTGAGAACCTCGTTAGTCACGTTAGGAGAGTCAGAAAGTAGTCTTTCCCTACTCCGAACACTTGGTGTACTATTTAAATGCCCAATATAATATATTTTGTATAATCTAATGTCGATACCAGAGAAATCGGTTTATCTGGAATATGTGCAACTTCTTAGTCTACGTTATTGGAGAGCTATGGCACGATGGTACTCAACCACAACTGGGCCGAGCTTCTACAATGAAGCCTGGGATTCAATTTTAATTTTTTTTTTTAATTTTTATTATCTTATGTTTTCACTCTGTTACATCTTGAGGTAATCGAAGACAAAATTGGAGGCAGCAGTAACCAGTCCCCCAACGTCAGCAACGACAGATCATGAGAACATGAAAGGTATGCATTTGAAGAGCACGCAATAAGGGGTATCTTTCTTTTCGAATGCATGCAAAGATAAACGAAAGACATTGGAAGGGCAGGGCCGCTAGAGGAGTAGAAAAAGGGAAGAAAATTGTTCGAAAACCCGATGGACTAATTAGTCCAATTCAATGACCGTAGGTTCTTGGGTGCGAACAGCAGGGCTGTGGCTACCACTAGACACGTCCTTCTTGGTACGCACGGCAACAGGGCCCAAAGAGCCTTCAGCCTTACGCTTCGGAGAAAAGGGTCTGTCTGCCGCGGGCGAGGTCTCATCGGTGTCGTACTTAGGGGTCCAGGTTCCATCAACTTTAATCTGGATTGCTCGAATCCCATTAAGTCGGTTTGTACGGGAAAGGTGAGCGTGGACCTCGACAAGGAACTGGTCGACGACTAAGAACTGTGGGCGTGCGTCTCCCTTGCAGATCGGGCAGCGCCAGTTATCGACCATCGGTGTCTGGCCGGATACGGACTTCCTGGTTCTTATGAAAGTGTCACGGTCGAAACATTCATGGTGGTTGCAGTGGCGCGAGCGAACAGGGACATCGAAGATGCGTGCCATGAAGGGGTCGACTAGGTCGATTGTGAGGTTGTCGGTGACAACTGCCAGGTCATCGTCGTCAGCGATGGGAGAAAGACGCTTTTTGATTGCCGCACGAGAATCGGCGGCTGAGACGGATTGGATCAGGCCGAGTATCTGGTCGAACTCGGCGACCTCCATGACTTCCACTCCGAATACGTATTTGGAGGCTTTGCACTCATCCTGTCCTAAGATCATATCGAGCCGTACACTGTTTTCGCCTGCTTTGAGGTTCTCGGTGATGTCCAGAGGCAGGTCTTTCCCGTTGTGAACCTTCCGGCGCACATAGAGCTCTTTGTCATTCACGCTAATGTAAAAGACACTAGGCCAGAAAGTGCCAGCGGTAGACCAAGTCTGCTCAGTCACCGTGTCCGGATCGCCATGAAGACGAATGCATCGCAGGCGAATAGTCCGGCAACCGGGCTTAAAGGTCCAAACCGAATATTGGCCTTCCTTCCCGTAAGCTACGTGTGGGAACTTTTGGCGCTCATCATGCGTGAAAGAGAAATTCCACGTGTAGATCGACTGGTCAGCGTTGACGAAGGTTGGGTGTACAGCGAAGGTATCGAGATAGGTAAACAAATCAGTCTCAACTTCATTGCCATCCGAAGTTCGTTTTATCAGCTTCTTCATAGGATCGCGGAGATCAGCCAGATGTAGGCCGAAACGCATTGGATTTGGGTTCACCATCATGGGAGCTCTGTGGCCGGGTAACGGGAGGAAGGGATGGTTAGGTAAAGGCTGGAAATGCTGTCCCGGAGGAGGCTGTCCCTGAGGAGGCACGCGTGTGCTCGGCGAAGCAGACGACTGCAAAGTCATCGAATGCTGTTGGTTGTAATGATTATTAGGCCTTTGTGGTGGCAGCGGGTGCTGGGCCATATGGTTTGTTATAGTGGTGGGTGTTGTGGATATGGGAGATGGAGCGTGGAGTGATTGCGATGGATGCGCAGAGGTAAGAGCACTCGGTTGGAGAGAAGCGGCGGAGGGGTTAGCAGGCGCTCCTGAAGTCATAGGCATTGTTCGACGCTGCATTTGTTGACCATGTGAACCTGGGAGTGCTTGGTGCCTCCGAGAAGGTGGTACCTGTCCCGCTGCCTGCATGTGCATTTGCATATGTGGACTCATCTGTGGATTCATACGGTGATTCATATGCGAATTCATATGTGAATTCACCGGATACCACAGTCCTGTTCCCTGTCTCTGTCCTTGCCCCTGTGACATGGGGTTGTAATAAGGACTTTGCGGGGTATTCTGCATTGGTGAGTTTATGCCAAATTGATAGGACCCAGGTGGGCCAACAACCTGGCCCTGGGGCAAATTTGAGGGGAGAGGCTGCAGAGGGGCACCAAGTGGGGTTAGAGCAGGCGAATTTGTGGCAGGTTGACTCACACCAGCAACCGAAGATCTGGGACGGGATGGCGGTAGTTGGGCGGCTTGAGACATGGTTTGATTTGGAGGTCTGGGAGGTCGTACAGGGTGGGAGGAAGATGGTGTTTGTGATTCGGACGAACATGGGAAGTTGAGATACTCTTGGGTAATTTTCCAGTTGAGAGTCTGCTGAGTCGTCTCTGAAGCTTCAGATTCCTTACACTTCTGGAAAGCTTTGAAATCTTTCCAGAACAACTTCAGCAGGGATTCGATGTCATTATCATGATGAAGGCGCCGTGCAGCACACGTGAACATCACCGACATCAACATTGGGGATGGACAAGCGAGTGCTTGCCAAAGATGAGACACCAACGGGGGATGATGAACCTGAAGAGAGTAAACCAAGATGTCCTGCCATTCAGTTGCAAGTCGTGCCAAAAACTCAGGAACACCGGACAACACCTGAAGGTACCACCTGCTCTGCATCAACTGCTGTGGAGATGCTGGGAAATGGGCAAACCCAATGACGACGGCATCATGCATCTTTTCATTGTCTTCCAGAAGAGGGATGAGTGAACGCATGCCTGACTCAGGGGCTCTAATCTGACCCAATGTACTTGGATCAATGCTATATCGGCAATACAACTGATGCATCACCAGATAGAAAGCGTCCTTACGACTAATAGCATTGCGCAATAACTGGACCCGAGGCCTAGCAATAGTTGTGTCTCTTAAGTGAGCAGGAGGCATTGCTCCCTTTGCAGACAACTCGTTTACCAAGGCATCCAATTGACCAGACCATTGTTCCCATACCTCATTGGGAATGGCCGCAGCCCCAGCTCCCCCAATCTGCAGCGCCGTGACTATGTTTCCTTGTGTGCTATGGCCTGTTCGTGTGCTTGTGATCGAGGGCGAGTTTGTGGGCCGGTTGGGTCCCATTAGAGGGGACTGGGTCGCACGTTGTGACGTGGCGAGCCCGCTAGGAGGTTGGACCGCCATGCGCTCATCATCACCACGTTGTGCCGTGAGTTGTGTAGAGATTGGTGGCAGTGCTGGAGGTCTGCTTGAGACGATCGCATCGACGTTCACGGGACTTGGATGAGAATTTGTACTGAGAACGGGTGAGGGAAGAGCCGTAGCTCGCGTGTCGGGGTTTTTTGTCGTATGAATAGGACCACGTGAGGGAGGTTGATCAAGGGTCTCACCGGGCGTGACGGGGGACATTAAGATAGCCTCGTGGGGAAGGGAGTTGGGAGGGACTGTAATATCGACCTCAACGCGAGGATTTCGCGTAGTCGAGTTCTCTGGGGCGTTAGTCTGCGGACCCATCCAGTTCCTCCGCACGCCGCCTAAAAACAGATTGGCAGTAGTGTTGGACTCTTCAATATGATCAGCACTAGCGTACGATCGAGGTTTAGGTGAGACCATGATGATCGAGTAAGTGTTGAAAGCATCAGGATGGTTTTGTCAAATCCGTTTAATAAAGGGCGCTTACAACCATGTTGGAACAAAGAATCCCTAGACTTTAGCGCTTAGATACTAGAAGAATAGGAATGGATCCGTGCAGAGTGATAGACGCAGATACTTGGGAAACTCTCTAAAACTCTCTAGAACTCTCTAAAACCCTTTGAAATACATAACCTAGGTACCTAATTATGCTATAGTTAGTAGATCCTAGATCTAATTACTAAACCTTATAAATTATAATAATACCTACCTAGGTAGGTACATATGTACTAGGTATGATCTATCTTGGGTACATACATACATGTAGACTTGGGCAAGAATGACCGGGTTCATCTGCATATAAGCAGTGTACATACGAAAACGGAATACTGAACTGTTCAAGTTATGTTGCTAATTTACCAGTCAGGCTAGTAATTATTATTGTAATTATTATTGTAATTATATGTAATAAGAAAGTTGTGCCACCCTTCAGCTCAACATCTCTCTCAACCACGGAAAGCGTCAAGTCCAGACTTTTTCCCAGGTTCTTACAATTTGCACACGTCACTTTCGCCTTTTCTTCTTTGCAATTTTTGGTATAATTTTGGTATTATATACCTTATATTGGTTATATTGATATTTGTGTGTCTTATCTTTTCCCAATATCAAATATTCATCCTTTTCTTTCTGGTTATGATATATATCCTGATTGCACAGATATAATCTTTCCTGCAAAGAAAACAAAAAGAAAAAAACCAAAAAAGAAATAGCAAAAATACCCAAGCTACCCTCCCGAGTTCGGGATCCTTCGAGGTTCGTGCTCCCGAGCCCCGCGAGTTGTTTAACCTAATCCTCTCTAATTTCCATCTCTCTTTTAGATTTCTCACATTCTCTCCCCTTTTTACCTTAGGTAAAATCACATTACCCTCTCCCAGAGGGATACGTGGTTGCAATCTGCAATCTGCAATCTGCAATTTGCACTTTCTCCAAATGCCATGTCTTGCGTTTAATCTTGACTAGAAACACGGAATATTGAGAGATGGTTACCATGGGCCCACCACAGGGTGTTCGTCCCGGCGACATTCTAAAGGTTCTTCGTAAGTGACGTCGTGTGCGACACCTCGATTTTGGAGACCGACTTCTCAGGATGCGCCCAGCTTCTAACTCTCTCCAAACTAGATGAATTTGGCGGACGCGGAGAAGATGAACTGATCATGTTACCCCGCGACAAGATTGAATTAATCGAGTTGGATGACGGATTTGGAGATGCCTGGTACTTTGGCAAAAACCTTAGGACGGGACAAACTGGTCTCTTCCCTGCGAGTATGCGCCCTTCCCAGGAACCCCTCATCACCCCCGACTATTCCCCCCAAGCTAATATTTCTGCACGACAGACTTTACCGAAGCAGGCCCCCCAAGAAAAACCCTCGCCGAGTCGCCAGTACTTGTAGAGTCGCCAACAAAATTGGAATCCTCTGCGCCCGCAGATTCATCCTTCGCATCAGTCGGGAGTGGGCAGAGCACCCCCCAAGCATCGCGCCACGTTAGCTCCGACGATATGCAGTCACCGCAAATTGGTTCTCCTACACAACATCGATCCGCCTCGTCTCCGCTACCTCGCCCAAGTCTAGCGGCCGATATTCAGCAAGCCTTTCGTGGCTCGATAGACAACCATGTGAATGGCGAAGAAAGTCCCGTCATGAATGAGACCTTGAGCGTCATTGACGAGCACATCACGGATATGAACACCCCACGTCACAGTGTGTCAACCCAAGAACCCAGGACGATCAATGATTCCGGCAGCGAGTACAGCAGCCATATTGGCCACAGGGCTTCTTATATCAACGGACATGAAACCGACGACGAGGAGCAGAGTCATCCAACCGAGCAAGAGGTGCGAAAATGGAGTCACTCCCAGACTGCAAGATGCTTGCGCGGGCTCGACATTGATCCAAAACACTGTGGCATCTTCGAAGAACAAGAGATCACCGGTGATGTGCTTCTTGATATGGATCAAGATTTCATTTTTATGAAGGAATTCGATTTTGGAGTCATGGGCAAGCGGCTCAAGACCTGGCACAAGATCAAGGCATTCCAAGAAGAGACCAAGGGCTTCAGTCAGCAAACCCGGAAAGACTCCGTCTCCAGCTTCTCGGGGCCTTCTGATGAACGTGCATTGTCTCGCGCTGGGCACACCGGTCCCCTTCTTCCTCGGATTCCTACCCTGTCGGAAAAGAACGGCTCTGGTTATCCACGAGCCTCTGCACCGGTGCAACACCCCCGACTGGCTAGCAACAACAGCTCGCCGATGACACCGCATACCCCTCCCTACAGCCATGATTCACCGAGGAGAATTTCTGCGGCATCGCTCCGTGATCTCAACCAAGCGCGTCGTCATTCTTCTATTGACGCCACCCAACGCGGCATGTCTGATTCGGTTGTCGTTGGTCACCAAAAGAAACCTTCATTTGACCGGTCCTGGACTCTGAATTCCGGCCCCCATTCCATGCCCGTTCGCCCAGGAACCTCCGCGGGCACTAGTCCGGGTGGCTTACAAAGTGGACCGCTGACGGCTGAGTCAGGTTCTCACACCAATTCTTATATCAGCACCCCAGATCAAATTGAGGACCTAGATCGGGGTTATTTCTCGGGAACCGAGGTCGACTCACGCCGAACTCGCCGGGTTCTACAGAAACGGGGGTCCGCCGGTGTCGGCGTAAACAATCACTCGCGCAAGTCAAGCTATGCAGAAGATCAATATAGAGTGATGTCCCCGGCGAAGCGACACTCTCGCATTGGCAGTGTGGACTCGATCCGCGACGCAGCAAAGCATGTCTCCCCGGCTGCTCAGGCTTATCACGGTACGCCACCGAAGAGTCGAATGCGGAGCTTGAGCACGCGCATCTCAACAGATAGAAGTGGGAACAACTCTCAGTCCTCAACCACCGAGAGCAAAGCTAGTAACAGTGGGTTCTTTGCCAACTTTTCTCGGGCCAACAACAAAGGTGATTCTGAAAGCTCTTCTTCTCGCGCTTCGCCGATGCAATTCCAACCATTGAAGAATGCTGGGCCCAAGTTCCGCCGAGCCATGGGCCTTCGTGCCATATCCGACGTGGTTGGAAAGAAGATTGACACATCTGCATCTCCTGACTCACCGCAGGAGTCCGATCCTATCTCTGCTCGCACCGGATCTACAACTCCATCAGCAACGTCCAAGAGCTCGGAACGGCATAGTACAGATGGGTCTGGTAAGGCCACCACTGATGGGCACGGATTTGTAGTCCGGCCTCGGACCATCAAGTCCAAGAAGGAGACTAGCGCCTATACTCGGGGTCTTGAGAAGAAGACACCGCATGAACAGATGGATGGTTGTGACTACAGTGGTTGGATGAAAAAGAGATCCTCCAACTTGATGACCACCTGGAAACCCCGTCTGTTTGTACTGCGAGGTCGTCGTCTGTCATATTACTATTCCGAGGACGACACCGAGGAAAGAGGCTTGATCGATATCACCGCTCACCGTGTCTTGCGAGCGGATCAAGATCCAATTATCGCCCTACACGCAACCATCACCGGCTCCACTGCGTTGCCAGCCAATGCCAACAACACCGTGGATACCCCTGGCGGCACGAAGCTCACCACCCCATCGGTCATCCAGTCACTGACCACTAAGGACGGCAATGGGCCGTTCTTCTTCAAGCTGGTGCCCCCAAAGTCAGGCAACTCGCGCACCGTGCAGTTCACAAAACCAGCCACCCACTATTTCCAGGTCGACAATGTCCAGCAGGGTCGTCTGTGGATGGCAGCGTTGATGAAGGCGACCATCGAGCGTGATCTGGGACAGGCAGTGGAATCCACCAACAAGCAAAAGACTATTAGTCTGAAACAAGCTCGGTTGATGAACCAGCGACCGCCGGAGCTGATGCCTGCTTCGGGCAGCACCAAGACCTCGCAGACCATCGATGAGGAAGAGGAAGAGGCGGGTCTCCAACTCGAGGGCTTGAATCTTAGTCAGTCTGATGCCAACTCGTTCGAGGACACGAACGGCAGTCTGGATATCAACAACACAGATGGAGGCCTCGAGCGACCTCTTTCTAACCCCCTTGGAGACTTGGACAGTGGCCATTCGTCCTTGCTTCCGGATCCTCTGGCCAAAACAGAATCTAAGTGAATATTTATTTGGGCCCTATTATTTGTGTGTGACCTTGCTTGGAATTATTTGAAGGACACCTTTTGGCCATTCTTGTTTTCTTTCTTTTTGCTGGCGTTTGATGTGATATACCCCTCGCTCAGAAGACTTCTTCCCTTTGTTGACTCGGGCCAATTTCGTCATTGCAGGTACGTTGGTCGCCGGGGGATTTATGTGGGAGTATGTGATTAACTTGCTTATGGACACGAAGTTGACTGGAGCTGGGCGTTCTTTCTATACTAATTGCGTCTGCAAAAGTAGATACTATAATAATTTATCTAACTATGGCTATTTGCTTCCATTCATCATATTCTTATAGTTCTCACCGCCCAAGGTACCGCCAACTCTTACTATGGGCATTATATGACCACCATCCTACCGACGTTGGATATAAATAGCTTTAAATAATTTATTTCTCGGGCGATTGTCAATACTTGCTGAGATTGTTTATAGTGACTCGATTATAAGTTGCCCTTTTTGTATTGGGTAGTTCAGTCCTATGGTGTCACCGTATATATGTGCTATCTTTATCGATTAGCGATGTCCGCACTTTTGTTTCTTCTCCTTTCCACCATTCAAGACAACTCTTTTCAATATGCTGTATAAGTCTTTATAACATTTATGTTTCTTCTGTCATTTTAGATTCCTCATGTCCCTCCGCTGGCTGCTCTCCCGCACATTTGCGCTTCTTCTTCCACTTACAGTGACCGCCACTGTTTACCTCTATCTCTACCCAGTCTTCAACGGATGCGCCTTTCCTCTACCACAGTCTGTCTCGCACTCAAGCGAGAAGCAGCTATATCGTAATTCGGTGATCAACACGCTTTTCCAACACCTCGGCGTTTCAACCTCAGACGCAAACCGTCAACCCGCCATCTTTAGACTCCTAGTCCTCGCAGACCCCCAATTGGAAGGCGACTCCTCACTCCCTTTCCCCGAATATGAATTATACCCCCGCATGCAGACGCACTGGCGCGCCATCCAGGAAGCAATCGGCAACGCCTCCACTTCACCTCTACTGAACGAGGACGTCATCTCAAACATCACAACCGGTCTCCAAACCCTCGCAACTGAAGACATTCCACGCGCCTTCAAGGCAGGCGTGAAACGCCTCGACCTCTTCGGCAATGATTACTACCTCGCGCATATCTACCGCACGCTCTTTTGGTGGACCCGGCCGACGCACACAACAGTGCTAGGCGACTTGGTGGGGAGCCAGTGGATCTCCGACGACGAATTCGCCTGGCGCGGACACCGGTACTGGAACCGCGTGTTCCGCGGCGGAGAACGGGTCGGCGACAACATTACCAGAACCGGTGCTGCAGGTTGGAGCCAGGGCGAAGGCAGCAATGCACCACCATTGGAACCCCTAGACGTGGATCGGGCCTGGGCCAGGCGCGTTATCAATGTCGCCGGAAACCACGACATTGGATATGCGGGGGACATCAGCAAGGCGCGGATGGAGCGGTTTGAGCGTGTGTTTGGCCGTGCAAACTGGGATGTGCGGTTTGAACACCCGCCCATCATGTCCTCGTCTGCGTCTTCGTCTACTGGAGACCAGGTTGTTACCCCTACTCTGCACCTGATCAACCTCAATTCCCTCATGTTCGACACCCCCGCGCTTTCTGCGGAGGTCCAGGGCCATACGTATTCTTATCTGAACGAGCTGATCACCGATCGACTCTCGCCCGTCGAGGATCGGTCGGCTTTTACTTTGCTTCTGACACATCTGCCCCTACACAAGGAAGATGGGGTGTGCACGGACGGGCCGTATTTCTCGTTCCGTGACTCTGATGACAAGGACGGTTCGGACGGTGTGCCCCGGTGGCTAGACGGTGGTCTCAAGGAGCAGAACCATCTCAGCGATACACTCAGCGCTAGCGGGATCCTGCAAGGCATTTTTGGGCTGAGCGGCGACAAGAATGCGCTTTCTGGTGGCCAGGGCCGGAACGGGCTCATTCTTACGGGGCATGACCACACGGGCTGTGATGTTGTTCATTTCGTCAACCGCACTGAAACAGCCGACGACAACGGTTCGTCTCAGGCTTGGAAGTGGGCTGCGGAGCGTTTCAATGAGAGTCGGCACATTGATGACCCTTCTATCCGGGAGGTGACCCTCCGCTCGATGATGGGTGAGTTTGATGGTAATGCCGGTCTCCTTTCGGCGTGGTTTGACGAGGTCGCTGGCGAGTGGAGCTATGAGATCACTATGTGTCCAGCTGGCGTGCAGCATATCTGGTGGGTGGTTCATGTCCTCGTGCTAGTAACGCTGGGTGTGGCTCTACTTTGGTCATTATCCAGTAGTGCTCAGGCGAAGACGGCTCCTCAGAAAGTTGAGTCAGTACAGAAGACTCGGAATGGACAGAAGTAATTGGGTTGTAGATTGATTTTTTATTTTTATTGTATCAATAGCATTGGATAGAAAGAGCGCTTGCATTTGGATAGATATACTGCAAAATATATATATCTTCACAACAGTCTCAACGAGACACAGAACTATACGTGACCTTTTGAGGTTGTGCCTTGTTGTATGGCTGTGTATATACGGAGTAGAAACCAAGTACGTTCAACTCGGGGTCTACGAAGGGTATGTGAAGGGTCTACGTAGAGTCATTGGTGGTCATATCAGAGTTCATATATGCCAAAGAACAGACAACCAGGACCAAGTCACCTCCCATACAGCCTGCCTAAAACCTTTAGGCCAGCCCTCGAGGTAACGGGCAAGGCGGTGCAAAAGGATGTGATTTTAAAGTAATACTTCCGAGAGTCGCCAGCAAAGGGAGGGAGAAAAGACGAAGATGGAGGATAAAACCGGCTTTAAAATAAAAACAGTTGGATTTCGTCAAATGGACACCACCTGTCCAGCTCCCATTTTAATCCTATGGTCTCATATGCACCGCATTCCAGGTCCCAAGCAGATTTGAGGTTTGGTATCGTTCTTTTTCTTTAAAATTCGGATTTTCTCTCTTTACATAACGACACCGGAGTTGGAGGCAATACGCTAGAAAAGAAGTGTTAGTGTAAGCTCGAATGAGTGGAAAATGGAAAAGAATCCATTTCCATGTGGAGTGTGTAACGTACGGGCCAGAGCTCAGCAGCTTCCTTTCCGACGGGACCGGTGATGGCGGAACCCTTCATCTCACCCTTGGCGTTGACGATAACTCCTGCGTTGTCCTCGAAGTACAGGAAGATACCGTCGGGGCGGCGCCAGGGCTTGCTCTGGCGGACGACGACAGCGGGCATAACCTTCTTGCGGAGCTCGGGCTTTCCCTTCTTGACGGTGGCCATGACCATGTCTCCGACACCGGCAGCGGGGAGACGGTTCAGGCGGGCACCGATACCCTTGACGGAGATGATGTACAGGTTGCGAGCACCGGAGTTGTCGCAGCAGTTCATCACGGCGCCACTGTTTGACGAAAAGGGACCCGTTAGTGAATTGTTCTAGATCTTGAAGACGTCGTGTTTCGAATGCTGAAAGCGGAGATCCAATTTTCGTTTCCTTTCTTCCCGCCGATCTTTTCGTTTCTGTTGCATGGCGTATCTTTTGCTGACGTTTGATCGATTGGAAAATAACTTGTGGGATCCGGCGGGCAAGAAAGGCGCATTCGAAACAGACTAGACGATAAGAAATTTGTAGACGTACGTAGGCAGACCGAGAGTCATCTTGAGCTTGTTGCCGGCGGCACCGCCACGACTGTTCAATCGTTAGTGAATTTCCTTCTTGTCGATTCGTTCTTTTCCCAATCCGAGCCCCATTCTATCCTCTCGACACGAAGGTGTTGTGTTGCTTGTCCATGCTTGCAAAATAATTCTGTATCGGTTCGGAATCGAATGAGGCCACGGAGGGAATCGCTGGGAGACTCACCCTCTCTTAGACATGATGGCTGATGATCACGGGGGAAGTTGGGTGAAAAAGGTTGGCGACAAGAGGTCGAACGTCGAGGATATCCAAACTGGAGGTGTGCTTTCTCGCTTAGTGGGCAAAGTGCGTAAAATCTTGGCGTTGAATGGTGATTGGTCGCTCAGCTCCATCGACTTTGCCCTAATGCTAACCCCATTTGGAATAGTGTCAAATGTTAATGCCTGAGGCGTTGATCATATACTTCTAGGGTTTGAATGTTGTGATGTTTGGAAGAGCATTTCACCGAATAATACATTTGCAATCTTAAAAAAGACTAGACGAAAAGAAATGCGGATAGCACATGGATGAAGATAAAATATGAAATGATTCATTGAAAATTCATAAAAACAACTCGTCATCCCCCGAAACATTTCAAGGTTAAACCTCGATTTGAGTCTGCCATTCCGCCACGAGTAATGCCCTCCCGTGTCAAGCAAGATGCGAGCACGCTGTTAAACCGATAACACCTTTCTGCCATTGTCCGTTGCGCCAGATCCGATATTGTCGTCTTTGCATCACAGCCGATTACTCCTCTTTCTTGGTTTCTGCCATGGGCTCCAAGTTCTCTTCCTTGGTCGCCGTTGCCTCCGTGTCCGCAGTAGGAGCAGAAGCTTCGGCACTCTTCTCGAGGGTAGAATCGGCAGCCTCTTTCGGAGGGGACTGGGCTCGCACAGGAGAGGCGGCGGAGCCCTCGACCAGAGATTTCTCCTCAATACTTGGCGCTTTAGCAGGAGCCTGTTCCGAGGTAGTGGGTTCAGCGACAGCAGCAACGTCCTCCATGGTAGTATCTTCATCATGAGGGCGAGGAGACTGATGTTGAGAGGCAGTAGGGGCTTCCTGTTCCTCGCTTTCCATAGCCATGTTATCAGCATCAGTCATGGGGGTTTCATCGGCGTGAGAAGCTTCCGGGCCGGCAAAAGGCGCCTCGGGTTCAGTGCGTGGGGCATTAGCATCAAGGGCGAAATCCATTTCTCCGTCAGCCGCAGATGAGCCATCTTGCGGGGTTGCCATGCCACTATCCAGCCCAGAGTCCGGCTCGAGGTTGCGGTAGTTGACTTGGTTGCGACGACGCATGCCGCCTGGTTGGCGACGAACACCGTTGGCGGCGTTTTCGTCTTCGTCCTCGCTATCACTAAGCTCGCCAGCCTTTTCGGTGCGTTGGTCAAATCGTCGTTGTGTGAACCGCTTGTCTTTGTTCTCATCCTCATCGAGGTCATCCATAACGTCATCAGCCTCGTCGTCCATGCCGTCCAAGATGGGGTTCCGTGGGACATCCGTCATTTGAACTGAAGGAGCAAATGCCGTGCGCTTGAGGTTTTCGACAACCTGGTTGCGAATCTTGTCCAGGTATTCTTTGGTGTTGGCGTTGTCCATGTTGGAGGGGCGGACATCAAGCTGATAATCAGGAGCGAAGTACTAATGCAGTTAGTACTAGTTACCCTAGAAGAAACAAGATTCTTACCTCATAGTAGTCATTGTACGGCAGCTCTGACCCCAGGGGCTCTCCGACAAGGATACCGGTCTCGTAAGCCCATGTCCGTGCAACGTTGCGCATGGTGTAACCACCACCGCCAAGAACCAAAGTTGGCAAATCAAAGCTCTTGACGAAGTTGACGCAGTTGGCGTGTCCTCGCATACTCAGGTTGAAGCAGCCCAAGCGATCACCAGAGAGACTGTCACCACCGCACTGAAGGACTACGGCCTCGGGGCGGTACCACTCCATCACGCTCTTAATAACGGGCTCAAAGATGCTCTTGTATGTCTCATCAGTGATGCCATCCCGGAGAGGGAAGTTAACTGCGTAGTTTTTGCCCTGCCCAACACCGATGTCGCGAAGCTCACCGGTACCAGGGAAGTACTCGCCGTACTTGTGGAAAGAACAGGTCATGACGCGATCAGTCGTGTAGAAGGCCTCTTCGACACCATCGCCGTGGTGGACATCAATATCGACGTAAAGGACTCGTTGTTTGAAGCGCAGAAGCTCCAGGATTCCGAGAACGATATCTTCATGAATGTTAGCTTCAGGGACAGACGTTTGGAGGACCGAAGCAAAAAACCATTGACATAGCAGAAGCCACTTGCTTCGCTCTTCTTGGCGTGGTGAAGACCACCAGCCCAGTTGACTGCAACATCACATTTGTTGCGGTTCAGTCGTGCGGCGCCTTCCATACTGCCTCCAGCGCTGATTCCGCAGAACTCGAAAAGACCGTCGAACACGGGGCAATCGTCTCCAACATTGTATCGGCTCTGTTCCTTCGAGAAATGGTCCATGTTGTCGGGTGTGACCTTGGACAAGAAGTCGATATATTCGTCGGTGTGGAACTGGGTCATCTCGTACTTGGAGGCAGGTTTCGCACGCTGATTTGTTAGTGCAAGGGTCAAACAGATAGAGAAAAAAAAAAAAAGGAAAAGTACTCACGTAAATCTCCATTTTCTTATAGAGGCCATAGTTCATCACCAAGCTGTGCGTCATGCGAATGCGATGAGGCTTCATGGGGTGGCCCGAGACATAGGCATAGTTTCCCACATCGGAGTCGTAGAAGTAAGCGACTTTCTTATTCTTAGACCCAAGGAGCCTATCAGAGATAGGTTCCAAAGCCATATTGCAGAAAGCGACGGAGGGGTCACTAGGTTGAGAGTGGAAAAAAGGTGAAGTTCAAGAAGTGTAAGTGAGATCCGGGGAAGGATAAAGTAGCGTGGCAGGCGCAATGCAGATATACTCCCAGTAGGGTAAATAGGCAGCAATGGCACCTATTGTCACCAGATCGCGCAATGCGAATATTAGGTAGTATAATTAATCGCAATAGCAAGCCAATGTCATTGTTCAGGCTATTGAATAGATGGAGGAGAGAGAATCGCCCGCGAAGGAGCGGAAGCCAACCGAACCACACACCGCCTTCGTCAGGCAAAGCTCCCACGGCTTTGCTCATCATCACTTAACACGTCTTCGACAACCTTGTTATCTTCTCGCTAATATCACGTCTGTCGGGGATTTTTGCTATCTTGTATCTTTCTTTGAACACTGTTTCGGCAATACCAAGCTACTAGAGACAAATCGATTTGCTCCGGAGCTTCCTAATAGCGATAGCTTCGCCCTCTCTACTCTCGTTTCATCAAGTTCTTGTCAGATATCTTTTAACTATGGATCGCCTTAACCGGATGCTCCAGGCCGCTCAAGGCATGGGAATGGGAGGCGCCGCTCCTGGTGGTGTAAGTTGGATGAGACTCTAATCTCCCTGTTGAGAGGCATTAATGGCAACACCCTAGCCTAGCTTCACCATGTTTCTCTGCATTGACTAATGAGAGCCATTGTTTAGGATACCCCAAACCTGATCGATAACTCCGAAACTGTCCACATCTCTTCCTTGGCTCTACTGAAGATGCTACGACATGGCCGCGCGGGTGTCCCGATGGAGGTCATGGGCCTGATGCTGGGCGAGTTCGTTGATGAATACACAGTTCGGGTAGTGGACGTCTTTGCTATGCCCCAGAGCGGTACTGGTGTTAGTGTCGAGGCAGTGGACCCCGTGTTCCAAACTAGAATGATGGAAATGCTTCGGCAGACGGGACGGTAAGCCTATCAGCTCATATACAAATGAAGGATTCCCGCATGCTGATAGTTTATGTAGACCAGAAACCGTTGTTGGCTGGTACCACTCGCATCCCGGTTTCGGCTGCTGGCTCTCCTCGGTCGATATCAACACTCAGCAGTCATTTGAGCAGCTCACACCGCGTGCGGTTGCCGTTGTCGTCGATCCTATCCAGTCAGTGAAGGGCAAGGTCGTCATTGACGCATTCCGTCTCATCCAGCCTCAGACCGTGGTCATGGGTCAGGAGCCCCGCCAAACTACATCAAACTTGGGTCACCTCAACAAGCCTTCGATTCAGGCTCTGATCCACGGTCTCAACCGCCACTATTACAGCATTGCGATTGATTACCGTAAGACGGGACTGGAAGAGAACATGTTGATGAACCTTCACAAGCATGTATGGACCGAGGCCTTGGAGATGAGTGACTTCCACGAGGAAGGTCAGCACAACGTGGAACGCATGAAGCAGCTTGTTCTCCTTGCAGAGGGTTACGAGAAGCGGATCAAGGAAGAGACGGAGCTGAACAAGGATCAGCTGAAGACGAGATATGTTGGCAAGCTTGATCCCAAGAAGCGTATGTTTTTCCTTGTGACAATAACTCCAGAAAACATAGACTGACGCTTTACAGACATCGAGGACGTAAGTCAACAGTTGATTGAGGATAACATTGTCGCCGTCTCGCGGCAAATGATTGACAAGGAGGCTTCGGTGGCACGGCAGTCAACCAAAGAAGACACAAACGGTGCTGCCATGGAAGTTGAAGAAGATCTCTAAAGAGCTAGAAAAGTGTGTCAACCAAACCGCTTTAATTATTACCGATTGGTTGGGCTTTATGTCACCAAACTAAACCAACAGACGAATGAAATCTACTGAAACTTTGACATAACAATAATAAATTCATTGTCAACAAGAATGGCGTCTGAGCTATTGTTGGAAGTAAGTGCGTATCTATAATTCTTTTCATGTGATCTATGCGCCGCGCAATGTATATAATCGTAACAATATGGACAATATCCACCAAACAATGGTCTATCATGACTCCAGCTTGACTGTCTGAAGCGAGTTGCTCAAGGCTTCGACAACATCAGGGGAGTAGGCCCGCAGGCCATCAAAGGCAGCATCCACGTCATTGAGCTCATGTTTCTCGTGAGTGTTATCTTGGGTGTCGCTCCAGCCTCTATCAGGACCCCAAAGTATCTTTTTTTGAGCATCCCGGGTTTCTGCAAGCAAGCGACTCATCAAAGGTCCATTTTTCTCTACAGAAGGCCAGGCATCGAATTCGACCTGAACTAGACCCGGCAGCCGTTCCAAGATTTGATGTAACAATTTGCCACAGAAGTTGGTATAGTAATCCTTGGATATGCGAAAGCCCTCGAACACAGGGTGTGAAGGGTCACACTGCACAAACACTTTCAACGTGCGCACAAGCTCCATGTCATGTAATCCCAATCCCTGGTTTACAACCCATGATTTTGGGGGTGCAGTCCAGCTTGATCCCACAATTAATTCAATCGTGGTGATCAAAGAGCGGTGGCGTCGAGGCAAAGCCCGGATCGTGGGCATGCGCAAGAAGTCCTGGACGGGGAACACACGGAATGTCTGGGTTGAATAGAAGTAGTGAGTGGCTTCGTCGTGGATCTGTCTCGAGACAAGGAACAGGGCGACGCGGTGCGAAGATGGTGCTAGAGGTTTGCTCTTCTTCGCCGAAGACCCAACGTTGCCACCAGTGCGCTTCAATGTACTCTTCCGAGTCGGCGTGAACAGGACATAATGATAAATATGCAGGCGGATCTCGGACGGTAGACGGAGGAAAGGGAATTGCTGTAAGATTTTAGGCTCTTCTGGTTCGGAGTCGACGTCGGAGAGTTGCTCCTCAAAATGGATCATTTGCTTTTTGAACCCCATGATTGCACGGTATGCAGGTGAATTCTATGAGATGCGAACGAGTCTAGATTTGGACAGGGGTATCATATTTCTGGTAATCATGTAAAAAAGAGAAAAAAGAAAACTAAAAAAGATTTGTGTCCCACGATCGGAGCGCAGCTTCACGGGAAAAACCTTTGCTGCGCTCTTGGTAGTGGGAATGAAGAGTATCTTCGTTGGTCTCCCCAGCTAATACAACCCGACATGCAGAGAGAAAATGCTTGATAGGTCAAATTAATGTCTGGGTGAACTTTCTGAAGAAGAAAAGAAAAAAAGGAGAAGACTCGATGGCCGAGTCGACCGGTATATAAACAAATTGCACGGATGGTCCGGGTCCGTTGCCGTACCGAGTCGCGCCGACTTTTAACGGGAGACCTGTGGTCATCCCATCATTCAGGACATATTTGTTTCAACCAAATACACAATGCTTAGTCGTGCAGTCTTGCCTCTAACGAGGCCAAATGTCTTCACATCTGCCGTTCGGGCATCAACCCTGTCGGCGCGGCCTTCGCCGTACACTGCTTACAAGCTTTCCCCGGGTATCCAGCTAAGGGCGAAGTCGAGTAAATCGAAGTCGAATACTCCCAAAGCAGCTCCAAAAGATTTCGCGGCAGAGCAACCCGAGTTTGATACAAAAGCTGAATCTACACAACCTTCCGAACCTGTGAGTCTTTCTTCACTTTCCACAGAAAGGGATCCCCTCTGACGTTGTCTTTCTAGGCCGAACAACCCCCACAGAAGCCTCTCCCCGATCTGACACAAGGTATTCCATCGACGCTGGCCGCAGAATTGGAAGGGCGTATGAAGAAGGGACCATTGAATCTCACAGAAGACCCTACCCAGTCAGAAGAGTATGAGACGGAAGGTAGAGGAGGTGGTGACATCCCCAAGGGCGGATATGAGACATCTATCGACCGCCGCAAGGCCCGCATGGCCAATATAGTATACGCAGGCATGCTGTTTGCTGGTATTGCTGGTATGGTTTACCTGGGTCGTAACTGGGAAACCGAAGAGGAGGCACAGCAACACCCTGAGATCCCATCTGGATGGAGTCCCGGTCTTTGGTACAACCGTATCAAGGCTCGCACCAGCGATCTTACCAGCTACTACAAGGATCCCGCTTTCCCCAAGCTGCTTCCAGATGAGGACTCCGAGATGCGTCAGCCATACACCCTGGTGCTCAGTCTTGAGGATCTCCTCGTTCACAGCGAGTGGACCCGTGAGCACGGTTGGCGGGTTGCCAAGCGACCTGGTGTCGACTACTTCCTCCGCTACCTGAACCAATACTACGAGCTCGTCCTGTTCACCAGTGTGCCCAGTATGATGGCCGACCAAGTCCTACGCAAACTCGACCCCTACCGTATCATCCGCTGGCCCTTGTTCCGCGAGGCGACCCGATACAAGGATGGAGAGTACATCAAGGTATGGCAAATTCTTCTTATTTTTCCTAGTCATAAAATGCTAATTGTCTTCTAGGATTTGCAATATCTCAACCGTGACCTTTCCAAGGTTATTCTCATCGACACCAAGGAGGAGCACGCTCGCCACCAGCCCGAGAACGCCATTATTCTGGATAAGTGGACAGGTGATTCGAAGGATAAGACGCTGGTCGCCCTCATCCCCTTCCTGGAATACCTTGCTGGTATGGGCGTCGAAGATGTGCGTACTGTGCTGAAGTCGTTTGAAGGCACCCCCATTCCTGTCGAGTTTGCCAAGCGCGAGAAGGCGATGCGTGAACGCTTCGAGAAGGACCTTGCCGAGGAGCAGAAGAAGAGGCCCTCGCGTGGTCTGGGCAACTTTGCTGCTGCACTTGGCTTGAAGTCTTCGGCCACACTGAACGGTGAGCAGACACCCTCCGAGGGTCTGGCTCAGGGCAAGATGCTTTGGGATCAGATTCGCGAGCGTGGTCAAAAGAACTACGAGATGATTGACTCAGAGATCCGCCTAAACGGCGAGAAGTGGCTCGCTGAGATGGCAGCCGAGGAGGAGAAGGCCCGCCAGGAACAGATGCAGAGCATGAAGGGCTCTTTCACTGGCATGTTTGGTGGTGGCTCCAAGGAACAGTAATCGACGCGAGCCAATTACTTTTCTTGAGTGTCTAGCAGATAGATCATCAGGGGTTCGTTCTGGGCATTAATGAACGAGTGTAAAATAGGGTTTGGGGTTTGTTAGTTTTATTGTACAAAATTTTAGTCAGAAATTTTAATATGAGAAAGACTGAGATTGAACTGATATCAAGGTCGTTGGGCTTTGGATCCCAGGGTATATATTGTTGAAATAAGAAACTAAGACTACATGTTCAATTATCTTCTGATCATGGTAGGTCCACATCTTGGAAGACGGAGACATCCCATATTCCTGTCATGTCAAAGGGGAAACCGTCCATCGTTCCAAAAGTATTAGATATCGACATCATGTCGTCAACGATATCGTTGTTTGTTTGTGTCTCTGGCAGCGATATTGCGGCCGGGTTGACCAGCCCACTGTCTGCCATCGTGGTTGTGAATGCCTGGTCCATTGTGGCACCGGTCCCGGGAAGCCGATGCATAATGCGTTCACAGTGGTCCAAACACATGTCTGCTACATCCCAGTCTTCTTCTTCCCGCACACGACGCAAGACTGAGCGCAGGGTCTCGACATTGGAAAGACAGGTTCGTGCAACATCGCTGTCGGTGGTCTCGAATGCACAACGAACCAGCAATGTCGCCGTTGACGTGAGATGAAAGGCGCTATCTGTCAAGAAAATTAGGAAACAAGGAATGACCAGAGAGGATGCTTCAACATACAGGGTAGCCAAAACTCTGTGAAATTATCCTTTCGCAAAGATGTAATGAATCCAACAATCTCCTCTGCTGACCTTCTACATTCTGTTTGGAAATAGCGACGTGCCTCGGTGTTTTCCGTTTCGGAGTTGTTGACTTCCTGCAAGGTTGTTAGAGATTAGAGATCACTCCTTTCGATTTCTCTCCTCTTCAGCTTACATTTAGTTCAACTCGGCTGACAAGCATTTTGACAGCTAAGAAAGCTAGTTGCAAGCTGCTTGCTCCATAGATTCGTTCCCCGGGGTGGACTGTCGGTCCCCTCAACCAGTCTGGTAGGGAGTCTTCCCATATGTCTAGATCTGTTCGTATTTGCCTGAGCTTCTTGGATGTCTCACGTGCGGGTTTGTGTTGCAACCCATAGACAAGTGGTAACAGCTCGCCCAAAGTCTCAGTCAATCGGCATAGGTAGATATGGCAGTGTGCTGCTCTCACACGTTCTGTAGTGCGGAGGTTTGATGGGACCAATACGTCCACGGTGGGTAGAGGCACGTCGTATTGATTTTTGGAAATCTGAGGTGGGACACCATGACCAAAGCTTCCCCTATTTATTGTCAGGTCTGTTGCAAGCCAAAAGAAAAGCAGGACAATCTTACCAACGATCGTGGATTACAACTCCCCACCACAGACGAATCCGCTGGTTTTTTTCTTCTTGTAAGAGCTTCCAATTGCTAGGATCACGGTTCAAACCAAGGCAATTTGCCAAAGATAACATACGGCCACAGCTGACGGCGTTCCCCGTCATAGAGAAAATGGGCCGTCCAGTCAGGTCGATAAGCGCGGCGCTGATTGTGTCTAATCCCGGGGCTGAGAATTCCTCATGCAGCGCTGCGACGGTCATGTTGATCGCATATCGAACGTCTGGTTTCGGGTGACACGCAAGCTTTTGCGTGTGTTTCCAATATACGAGGGACATGGAATAGACTTGACACACCAGTGCAGCTGGTGGGTCGTGCAGGTCATCGGCCATGTATGATTCCCAGAACGATTCGCCGTCGAAGATCGGAAAAGAAACGTTAAAGCGATCAATGAAACTAGAGTGGAAGATATTAGCAGGGTAGAAAATTTTGGGGTGGAGGGGTGGGGGGAGTCAACGCTCAACATACAGTCTCACTAGGTCGTGCTTGAACGGCCCAAGTATTTGTTCGAGGATCTCCTTCTGATTCTCACCAGGAGGTGTTCCTCTCCGCATACCCTTCCTTCGCCGCGAGATTGTGGTGTAAAGGACTGGTTTCCGCGGGTCACTAGAGTAGATATTGTACGGGTGACTCTTGGGCTCTTCCGATTGACTCATCCGCTCTGGGGGCATGTGTTTCTCAATGACTTGCGCATCTTCAGCGACCATAGGGCCAACAATGAGAACCGACTCATTCTGGGGATCGTCCATATCTTTCCGCCGGGAATCACTTCCTCGACGACCACCCGACGAAGTCGTTCCATGGGGGCTGGGACCATTGGCCGGCTGCCGGGGCGGCATATTCTGGCCCATGTGGGCGAGTCCATCGTCGCTGCGCTTGCGCTTCTGCCCCGGCACGGGCTCCATCGCTGGCGGCCCTGCCCAGGATTTTGAGTCCGGGGCACTCAAGACCGAAGCATCCGCGTTGGCCTCCTCTTGATAGTGACAGTCGGCACCCTGCACGCGACATAGAAGACATGATTGACCGGGAATATCAACGGTACATCGAGACTTGCGCTTGCGACACAAGTCACAGGCGCGGACCTTGTGGGAACGGTAGGGTCGGGCGCCGGCATTGAATCCGGGAGATGGGAGTTTGGAGGAGGAATTGACTTGGACTGGTGCAGGCGACATGATGCATGCCCCAAGTGTGAAGTTATGCAGATGAGGTAATACGGGGAAAGCGAAAGATGGTGATTTGGAGATTTTGTCGGGGTGCTTTCGGAGTCGGCCGATTAGCGGGTGGACAGAGTGAGGGGTATGAGCACGCGGCCTGCGAAATGGGGAGAAGAAGGCGAGGATGGGATTGGGAGTTCTCAATGATTAAGGAACTGGATCCAAGATGAGTCAAAGCTAGATGCACATCATCTCGCACAGTCTCCCCAGGTATCGGAATCCGGCAATCTCATTTTCTTATCAAAAATTGAACTGCGGGCATCCATGGATGGATCCGTGTGGGGAATGCTGAGTCACCCCACGTGAAGCTGCTGACATGATGGCTTTCGGCCTCAGGCTCTTTCTATTTTTATCTTTGGACTTGGCGTGGACAATGCAGGCGATCGGCATGGGTTGATTCATTGACACCGGTGTCCCGCATTGCCTCATGGGGCGAGAAACTGCACAGCCACAAGTTCATCTTTCTCTCAACAATGCCCGCGGCGTGCCTGATCCGTTGTATGTAGGTACAAAGCGGTGATTATGGAGGATACCTCCCCCTCCGAGGACTCTTTCGTCCATCAAGTGGGCTCTTCTGCGTCGCCCAACCTAAAGACGTGCTTTGATCGGCTACCACTTAATGTGATTGAGCAGTAAGTTACTATCTCACCGGGTAGTCGCAACCTTGTGGTCGTCCGACATATGACCTTACGGTCAGTCATTGACTGCAATTCTTACCGAGTCAATAGTATCCTATATGCTTCCGATGCCAATACATTTGCATCATTATCTCTACTAAACCGACGGTGGAAGCATGCATCCGATTCCGAAACATTATATGCCTATCAATTGTCACGCTGTTCATCATTTTCCTGGGCTCGCGGGGCCATTTCTGAGACAGAAAGCCTCACTAAACTCAAGCGCCAATTTGTTAAGGAGGTCAGACAGAACGCTTTTGATGCATTTTTACGGCCCCGGCAAACTCTTGTGCGACTAATTTCAAGTTCTATGAGCTCGTCGACGGCGTTCCCACAGGGTGAAGTTTTTCGATTCTCATTTTCTGGAAATGGTCAAATGGTTCTCTGCATCACCTCTTCTCGCATTGTTGTACTAGACGTGGCCACTGATCCAGTCGCGGTCAAGCATGAGCTTATGACTCGAAGGCGGCCACTGGGAGCCACACTCCGTGATGATGGCTCACTCATTGCCGTTTTGTCTTCCACGCATAGAGTTCATATCTACCAGCTCTCTGACGGTGAAGCCAAGCACATCCAAGTTATCACGTTGAATGATGCTCCAAGGGATATCAAGTTCTCTCCAGCAGGTAGTGTGTTAGCCTTAGCCTTTGAGGATAGTATTGAGGTATACGCTGTGGGTCAAGAGGCGTTGCCAACCAACCGCCGGGCGGTGCGTTGTTCCCGCGTTGATTCACTTTCATTTTCATCTGATGGAGCGATGCTTCTTGGCTTCGCAGCTGAAGGTATCGTCACCATCACCCCTCCTTTCTATACTGAGACTGGAACGGACGCCTCGCCCGAAGAACTCGAGATGCGAATGTGGACAACCCAAATTCTCTTTCCTGAAACAATTGATTGCCATATCACTCACGGCTCTCTTATTGCTGGTCACGAGGAAACTGACGATCTCTGGGTAATTGGATATGATCAACAATTGGGGGCTTTCAGGGCGCTCCAATTAAACAAGAATGCGGGAATCGTTTATTTTGCCAGTCCATTCCTTACAGATGAATCTCGGGAGATGCGGCCAAGCATGAGACCCGCCACGGATGATGCGGCGGAGCTTTCTGCTCTAGGGTTTCAAGATTCAGAATTGTGGATATATGGGATGCCTGGCTTGGGTGCTAGTGAAATCACTGGTACCGAGATTGGTGGTGGTCATCATTATGGAGGTTGCGCGCCTCGCGACAATCTAGCACAGCTTCAGAAAATCGTTCAACAACCTAAGATCTTGATCCGGGGACGGCGGGTGAGTGACATGCACGGAATCACATCCGCTCATTGGGTGCGTTCAGACTCGAAACGCCGTCGGAGACTAGTTGCGGTAGCGCCTGGTGGTGTGCGCTCACAGAACTTCGGCGAAGATATCCCAGTCGACGGTGGTCGCATCCTCCTCCTTGATTTTGAGCGCTCCACCATGAACGGTGAAACGATTGTGCTTGATATCGAAGTCGGAGAAACGGCGCCCAAGATCCTCATGGAGCCGGACTCCTCTTTGGCCACGGAAGTTGAGCTTGAAAGAAGGCGAACACGACTACACCGTGGCGATACTGCTACAAATCTTGCGGGCCTTAGTCATTCAGCGACTACTCGAGAATCCCGAGCTCTGCCACTTCACCTCCGCCGCAATAGTCTTGCAATTCCTACCTCTCCTAGCGAGACTACTCGAGGCGAGATAATCGACCTTCCATATGACAATACTCAGCCTCGTTCCAGTGAAGTTCTCCATCGAGCTGCCACTGCGGCTGCATCAACCCGTGGGCGATACGACCCTCGGTATCGCAGTCCCCACAACACTCGGCATATTCCCCATGAGAGTGACGCCGATGCTTGGGTGTCACCGCCTCCTCCTTATAAACGCGAGACAGTGGATCCATTGCCAGATCATCTACAGCGGCTGCTTCTCCCGCCGGTCAATGCTGCCAATTCTTCCCTCCTTGGAAGAGAAGAAACCGTCCCTGCTGCGCAGCAAGCAGCCCGTCCACGCCCACAATCTGTCAATTTACAGAGACTAGGCAATATAACTAGTGCCGAGCGTAGGGGAAGTTCCATTGCCAGAGACTTTAACCCAGATCAATTGGTACCCCAAGATTCGTTCACAATCGGCCTCTCACCAGAACAGCCTCGATCTGCTTCGCGTCCACCTACAGCGATCCAACCCACCACACCTACGTTTGCTGTGTATCCAGCCCAACTACAACCACAAGAAAACACCATGCCACTTCCATATTTGGGGGCGTCGGCACTGGGTGATGCACTTGGCGATGCCTACTTCCCATACTCTGTATCATCGCCAAACCTTCTCCACATCCCACAGCCATATCAAGAGGGACAGGGCACTGCAGCAGATGATGAGCATGAGATACCTCAGAGACAGCGGTCTTTCCAGAGGCGAGTTTCAACCGAACCCAGTAGCTTACCGCCACCAACGAACGAGGAATGGCGCCGGCGGATTCAGGATTGGAACGATAACACTATTAAGGAGCGGAGTCGTAAGCGAAGGGGGAAGTGCCAGGTTATGTAGCCTTTTCTATATATGTCCAGTTCTTCATCTATGATGACTATCAAATTATTGAAGAAATTTTGTTTTCATAATAGGTAGCAGTTCTGATAAATCATGTAGTTAGTATTCTATTATTCAGCCGAGCGCATCCGGACTTTGCGGCATAGAGATATGGCGATTATTCTACAGCGAGACCTCGGGAATGATGGATTATGTACTGAGCGGTTTTTATGATGGGCAGTTTCCAGACAATTCATACGTTGGAAAGAATTACTATTTCCCCGACGTTGGCCCTCTTGCCACTCAAAATTGTCGTAGTAGCCTATGACTCCTCCATATACTGAGGAAATTCAGAGAAAATTGTGCTTAGTTGACCAGTTACCAGCTCCCAGCTGCACGTTTATTCTACATTTCGAGCCTTGTCATTGGAGCACAGCTGCTCTTGGACAGGACCTTTTATAGAGCAACCTTCAATCACAACGGAACAATATTATTGGATTGACCGGTGAAGAAAAACAGTCAAGAAATCAACAAAAAGAAGACTATGCTTTGTGGGGTATCACTATAACAACAAAAAAAAGACCCGGCCAGTCCCAATGGATGCTGGATCTGTACAAACAAAACACAAGGAACCCGCACAACGCCTGAAACATGGCATGCATGTTCATCCCGGTTTTAATATCCCTTTGTACCATGTCCCATAAATCTTATTTCATCATGGTTCGTAGTCCATGCACCAAATTCGGAGTTTAACCGGTTGAATAAAGGAAACGCTGGAGGACAATGCCCAGGTGAAGCAATGGAAGGAGTCACGGGTCCTGGGAAAGCCCTAACTGTCAGTAAATTGAAAAACAGAAGAGAGCGACCATGACATACCACAAATCCCAGCTTCCTTGCAAGGTCGGAAAAGATATTCGGTTTTGGTTTTGACTGTTCCTCATCAAGAGCTTTTCATCTTTTTTTTAAAAATTTTTTTTTTTTTTTCGCGGGCACCCGAATCGGATGGAGGTGGGAAGTGATAGCGAGGAATGTCACGGAGATGACACCTGCTTTTCATATGTAGCTCGAATGGTGAGGTGATAGGGGACCCCGAGGTGATATATATCGTCCGAGGGTTGTTGCATTGTCTCTCTGGAACAGTCCTATGGCCTGAAGGAAGGGCAAAGGTGCCGAGGAAAATTGACAGACATGGAAATAATTATGGATGTCAAGGGGTTCATCCAGAGACCTGTTTCGGGGTCTAGATACATATGTAGTGAACAAACATCTTGAGTGACATTGACGAACACAGTGGGGTCGATCGAAGACGCAAAGATACCCATTATTTTCAAGGGGCTCATCCAACACAAAGTCTTGGTCAAAGTCTTGCGGAGAGAGGAAAAAGAAGCTGCAAGGCAGGTCTGATTGGCTGAAGCATTTTGGCAAGCAGTTTTGTAATTTGGAAGTTGCTCCGAAATTGCACGGAGCACAAAAGCATTGATAATGGTTCATCCTCCAGTGTGTAACGTGCGACAACCTTTGAGAGGAAAATGAGATGATTGAATTGGAATTGGAATTGGAATTGGAATTGATTTGATAATAGACTCTTGATTTTTGAATTCGAGTGGAAGCATGATCAAAGTCGAAGGCCCGATTGATGGTCATGGGGCTCTTGATCAAGCAAAGGCTTGCCTCACAGCCCAGCGGAGAGCAACTTAATCTGAGTTGACCAGCATGTGTGTGATAATGGTAAATTGAGGCAGAATTGTTTTGCTTTTTCTCCGATACTCGTCCAACTGGAGCCGTCCCGTAAGCTCAGTGGAAGTCTTGCTTTTTTTTCTTTTGAATGCAGTTGATCGAATTTGGATGCTTGAATAAGGATGCTTGAGATTGTTCGACGCTGTGTTCTTTTTCTTTTGCCTTCACTTTTTTTTCGCCTTGCAGGTAAGGCCTGTTGAGGTGATCGATGTAAAAGATGGTGAATGGTGTCCATGCACAAACGGGGTTAATTAACGTCCCACAAGCCACCATCGAGATGATGATGTGCCGGGCTTGCTGATGTAGAAGGTAGTAGATACCGATGCAGAGAGTGTGGAGTTTTGTCCAGTCGGCTCCTCCCCCCAGAGGCCGTTTGGAAAAACTGACGCTGTCCCATGTCGGTTGAATGATTGGTGCAATGAATGACCGTGGGTTCATGTGGTTGGAATATGGAACCAAGCAGGTTTGGTGATTGTCGTCCTGCAAAAGGATGATTGAAGGAATGTACTCAGGACGACCTCGTCACCAAGATGCTGTGCTGAGAAATGCAGTACATGGAATAGCGTTCACAGAGCGTCGTCGTGAACCCAGTAGGATTGAATTGAAGAATGCAAAAGACAATCAAGATGTGTCTTTAATTTGAGCTTCTCCCCAAGTCATCATGAACAGCGAGATGGCGCGACAGTCTGTTTCATTGTTGATACAGACGAGGGCGGAAGACCTTGGCGAGAAGATGCAGTCGACTCGTCATGATAAAAAAAAAAGATTGACCGGTGCGACTTTAGGCTTTTTGAGATAATGCTCGCGGCCTTGGGCTGAACCTTAGTTGGACGATGAGATACAGGAACATCGTGTAACCATGACCGTGGTCGAGGGCCGAAGAACAGAAATCAGCTGGCAAATCTCAAGCCCAGCAAAAACGAAGCGACATGAGACAGGAGTGTCGCAAGAGAGATCTAACCTCAAGTGAGGGTGAGAGGAAAGTGAGAGAGAAGTGAGAGAAAAGTGAGAGCATACCTCTCTTTTCTGATTTTTGCTCTTTCTTTTTTTTTTTTGGTTTGTTGGGGCCTAGGGTAAGATTGTCAGCGCTGATGTCTTGATGTCTCGGAAAGGATTGGGGGTTTACTTACATATTGGCCAGTCAACTCAATCTCCAACCCAACCACATACGAAAAGCTTCTGAGGACGCTTGACACGGCCCCAGCACACCATGTACCAGAAGACAAAAGCGCTGCAGGACAGCCGAGAAGGACCTAAACAACCCTCCGAAGAGAGGAGTTCCTTCCATGTGTCCCCCTCAGACACTTTTGTTGCTGGTACATGTCCCACCTCCACCGAAGCATCTAAGCATGACGCTGTCGACGACGGCGGCGGCGATGGGCAGGGTGAGGAGCACTGTCATCAAGCGAAGTCGTACCACAGTCCGTAGGAGGATCAATGTTCGCATTCGCGAACAAGGGAGTTGGAGAAGGAGGACCACTCTGCGAATCATCCTGCTCCGCCAAGCGACCAGGGACGAAGACCGGAGCCAAAGCCGACAAAGGCGTCGAGGTCGAAGACATCGCAAGAGAAGCACGGGAAGCGTAAGAGGCTAAAACATTGGAATGTTGAAGTTCCTTCTTTTCCTGTCGTGCTTTCTTTGCATCGCGACGTCTCTTTGCTTGCGACGGACGGTTTCTTCGGCTGAAGTACGCCGGGGTGGAATCAGGATGCTCATCTTCCGCACCGTTGCCAATCGGACTCTCAGCCGGAGCCGGAGAATCGTCATGGTCGGAGGCGTAGAGATCAATCGAGTTCCAAGGATGCCGCGAGACCAAGTTCGCGCGAGCGTCATCCGTAGCGTTAATCGGGTTGGTGGTATTGCACGCCGATACTGGGTCCGATGACTGCTCGTCTCCCAGGTTTTCGGTGATCCGGTGGACCCAGATACCTCTAAACCGAGAGAGAACCGACACGTGAGACACAGATTCGGGACAATTGTCGGCAGCCCTGGCCCAAGAAAGAATTTCCTCATCCGTTTCCGTTGGACCCGCGATCAGACGATCCATCTCCTCGTCGAACGAAGATGGATCCTCCTCGGCCACAAATTGCACACGTGCAATCTGGGGTTGGCCCTCGAGAACCTTCAGAATCCACTCAATCAAGGTGTCAAGACCGGAGTACAATTGCCGTTGGTAAGCAATCAAGGCCCAGGGGACTTGAACGAAACACCAAACGCCGAAGAACAACAACGTGGCGAAGAAGCCTTTCTCGGGCTTGGACCGAAGCCGGTGGATGTCGACAAATTCCTCGGCAACAGAAGATGTCACTCCGTCACTTGACCAAGACGAGACCGGGATGGGTACCAGGAACGGGGTTAGAAACCAGGGCGGCATCTCATCGGCCAGACCAGGCCGGACGATGACATCCGTACCAAGGTTAAAAACCGTATCCGTCGAGTTTGCATACCCATGGCCAACGTGAGGCGACTCCCATACAGGATGCTCGCCCTGGGAGGCATGACCGCGCTTGGAGGCGGCAGCGTTCACCAGGTCACAGAAGGCCCAAGACTCCATCGTCAGCTGGAAAGTACCAGGCAGACGCCGCATAAACGACTGCTCCGGAGCAGTGAAACCCGGGATGGGGAACCACTGACTCCAGAGAGTCATGCCCAGGAAGATTCCCAAGAAGGGGATCAACATGTTGATTTTTTTTTTCTGAAGAGGTAAGAGACAAAGGCATTAGCATGTATGTCAACACGAGTCAATAGAAGGGGACTGGGATAGAAGGGGTCTAGAGTAGAAGGGGTATAGGGCAGAAGGGGTATAGGGCAGAAGGAGTATGGGGTAGAAGGAGTATGGGGTAGAAGGGGACTTGATCCAAGACTTACTTTTTTAAAATAAAAATGAAAAATGAATGCCGCGAGGCCGAAGAGGTGGGGGGAGCAGAAATGTCACAGCGCAGGATGCGCTGGTAAGAACTSGGTTGGTAACTTGAGAAGAGAAGAGAGAGAGAGAAGAAAGAAAGAGAAAAGTGAGGGGGAGGGGAGTATTTATAGGAGACCCTGGGACCCCCAAACGGAGGGTACTGCAAAAATGGAAGGAACGATGGACACAATGGGCACACGTTATGTGTCTCGACCATTGAACTCTCATTTTAGGCAGGAGCGACTGTGACGAGACAGCCTATTGTCCCCCGGGGCCTGCTATTGAGCCTATTGAGCACTTCAATCTAAAATGGCAGGAGCTACTACCGAAAAGAGACCAAAGGACTATACAGCCTTAAGCTTGAATTGGCAGGCTCGATGGTAGATTGTCGAACTTGCAGACAAGGAATAACCTCACTTTTGTGCTGTAACACTCGCGCTATAGAGCAACGGAGAGATACCTTTTATAAGACTCGTGTCTCTATGGAGATAGCTATATACACTATAGGTATCTGTAGTCTGCCTAGCCAAAACGTCAGGCCTTTGGGGGGAGATGCGTGTCGCATGCTCTGCCACTTTGCAGTCGAGGAATTGCCAGACATGAGAAATGTCCTCGGATCCTCTGTTTTATGCCTAAGCAACCCAAGACACTTGTGTTTTTTGGCTGTCTAATCTCTCATATTAGATGGCATCATAATTGCCGGATCTGATGACAACTACTTTCCACATTGTGTGGATGTTATACTGGAACGGTAACCTTCCCCCGTTGTCGATGTACGAGAACACCAGGTCCTTTGGGGACATGCACAACTCACCTAAGTCAATCAAGCAGTTGTTGTCAATCATAGGCACGGCAACGCGCCAATTATCCGGTTTACCTATTCCCATCTCCAACTCGACGGGCGTCCCCGAGACTTTTACAACCCGGTGCCATGGGACGATGACGGGCTCAGTCGTCTTTTTCTGTTCTGCCCACAGTCGTTTACAGGCCCGAAGCAGCCCTGCTCCAACCTCAGCGAGTGAATCACAATAACCTTCGAGAGTTCTGTTTGGTGCTGGAAGAGTCCCCTGGGCCGCTGGGCCTATGTTAGGCGAGCACATGCTGTTATGGTTCGAGATGCAGGCTGAGAGACTGACGAGCTCTTCGACCGAGATGGCCCACAACTCAGGCTCGCGGAAAAGAACTACTGTACAATGCGCAGCTCGTCACATCTAAATGACGGCACGCGTAGTCAGCATATCATGGGTGAACACACCAGCAGCACATGAAACCGATTTCGACAATCTCGAACGAGACAACGCCTTCCTACACATCCCAGAGAAGCAAGGCAAGATTGAAGCCTCCACACACCATCACCGAGCTAAACAGAACTACCAACCGTCTTAAATGACTGGCTACTACTACGTACAGGTTAAATGCTTCCAATAAGTATTATGAAGTCGAATATAAGTACATCGCAAATATGTTTGCCGAAACAACACGACCGCACCTACCACACTATAACAGTTGGTCAAGCTGGCCCGCATTCCACGCAGACTGGGCGGCCGTTGGATGTGCCTTGTAGCCAGGATTTCGACATTCGAGAAAAGGCAACAGTGAAGACACCAATAAGAACGAATCATTCCTATCGGATGACATGACTACTGTGTGGTTATACAAGCTGGCGGGCGTGGCAAATACATGGAAGAAGATGACTATATTTGAATTTGATACTGTCTGTGGCCTATTATGATGATTTTGTACAATGCCGATCAACCTCGGTTTCTGTATTAGACTGCCCCCAGACCTCCTTCCATCCTTGTAGAGCTGCTTGGATGGTTCCTTGACTCCTTTATTCTTTATTCTTCGTCAGTTCCTAAGCCGCTTGGTCTTGATTATGCGTTATTCTGCACAATGGTATTGATTATGCTCTTTGTTTCTCTTTGTTCCTAAGATCAACCAACCAAAACTATATAAGCATACTCGATGCACCGCATTGCTTCATCGGGAATATCAACAAGCTCTCAAGAAATTTGAGTTAATAGGTAAGCACTTACCATATTTCCCTCAACCTCAATTGGTTTGGTGAGCTTAAAGATAACTTCATCGCAATGGCCCCCAAGTACCCCGAGTTTGAGCCATGGGGCGAGACCTTTCGACGATGGATGGAGTGTGCCGATGAGCCCGGATGTTATATTCCCAGAACCACACTGACTGTCGCAGGCCTCGATCCTACGCTCTGGCATGTCGTTTCCAGCCCGAAGCCGCTTACACTGGAATGGGTATCCTGGGCCGGTATTTTTGGCCTAACACTTGACGACCCAGCAAGCGACCAAACGATGTATCTGGACCAATCAGTTCTTAAAATCAAAGGCGAGTATACATACTGGATGGGGCGAATCGGACCAGGCGTGATATTTATAGATAATATCAAGAGAGCAAAGGATCCCAGGAACTTTTACATGTCCGAGTTTACCAAGGCTGTATATGAGTCGCATTTTCCCTTGGAAAGCTTAAAGTGTGTCGTTTTTACTATGGTCATTGAAGAGGAAACTAGGCCCTTTATTCGAGAGGATATTTACGGGTCCCGGGGGCTTGGGTTTCCACCTAAGGAGCCGCAAACTTGGGTGTCTCCTTCGCCAGAGTTCTGCGGTATTCTTGGTACTCCAATTGGTAAGGTTGTCGCGGCCTTTGTCTTGTGTGCATATGGTCAGGGGGTCAAACGGATTCCGCGGATCGTGACGTTCCATACTAGCATGGCTGGACTTAACCTTCGGTTCGATATTGAGGATGTCTGAGAACTTACCTCTCGCTTGATTAACTCGCAGCAGCTGATTYTCTCAGATACTGGACAATTCTTTTCTTTGGCGGGTAGATGATTGAGCATTACTGACATTGCTTTTGAAGTGTGTTTGCCTGGTTCTATAGTTGTGACATGAATAAATCTAAAAGCTTTCAAGTCGAAACGACGCTTATTTTGTTTAAATCCAGCGTTCGTATTCTATGTAGGAGACGTCTCATAGGACCAATAAGAGGACCAAATTAGTCTAGGTTTTTAAGTCCTGTAAAGACTGTTTATTTCTGACTCTTTGAATCAACCATCTAATCCTGTGTTGTGTCAAAGGGATAATTTGATATAGCCGACGGGGGAAAATTGAGAACTATCATCAATTTACTTGCAAGCATTATGTGATGGCGATCTATACTTGAAGAATATTAGTTGACGTCTCTATTCGACCCTCAGGAGCATAGACACTGATGACTAGCTAGATTGCAAAAACTATCTTCTTTGACCGTCATTATCGGAAGTCATATTGAATGTCGATAATACATATGTATACATATGTACATTTATGTACATACTACCTAGTACCGAAGCGTATGGATTCGATTTTCGGTGCGAAACCACTCTATACGCCCTCGGCTGCTGCCTACGGGAGCACTTGCATTGTTTTACTTCTAAGGTTCCTTTGATGTTGGGCTTTTCTTTTTTTTTTTTTTTTCTTTTCTACTTTGGTTTACACTCCTTCTCTTACAATTTACTTGTTACACTGAACTTGTTCCTTCAAATTGCCATGTACATGAATTGACCAATTAAAGTAGATAGTATGTAGCGTCGATGACAAGCTTTTAACTAAACACATTAGCCACGTCAGTGCTATTTTTGGGCTATTTTTTAATCAAATGCAACACGGGCATGTAATGATTGGTGGATACAGATATAGTCCTCAAACATTAATTGTGTCAAAAACATGGCCAATGGGATGGTCACGTATAGAGACAACACATCAGATTGCAAATCGGAGGTATCGACACTTGTGACCTTGAAGTTTATTTGTTCTTTCCTTTGTTTTCCTTTGTTTTCTTTTTCTTTCTTCATCACCCTCTCTTCACCTCGTTTCATCAAGTCGCAGTGCTAGTCCCTAGCACAAGCATCTACGATTCCCAACGGAGGCTCTCTCCTCCATCATGCACTGACCCACCTCTTACAATCCAAACTGCCTTCGTTAACACTGCAATTCCCCGATCTTACTGAGACTTTCTTTCCCTAATTCTATTCACAATGGGGCTCTCCAACGCAGCCATCATTGTCATTGTCCTTGTCGCCTGTCTCGCAGCAACCGCACTGGGAGCATCGGTCTTTAAACACTACAAACCCGCCGATGGAGAGACCCCGTTCAGTCCGGGCTACGATCAGAAGGTTTACATGGCCGAGGTGCGAGCTCGAGGATTTAGCAATCTGAGGCAGATATCCTGGGGTGGAAGAGACCTGGAGTCGCGGTGTATGTTCCGGTGATTTCTTGACCTGATCATCTCGCTGACTTGCGTTGATTAGATCCCCCGGCGCCGGGCTACCCGGGCTACTATCGGCCCCCCACTTACACCGAAGACACCAACTACACAAAAGACACAGGGAGCTCGTAACTTCCCCTTTTCTTTTTCCCTTTACTCAAGATCTCACGAAATGGATGATTTATGGAATGAACACGGGCGTTACACAATGAGGGACTGGCGTTACACGGGGTTACAGCGAGTTACAGCGATGGGTTCAAAGTACTTCTCAGGGAAAAAGCACTGAGGAGTGGGTTCGCCTGGTTTCAGGGGACTACGCATATTCTTTCGGGGTATTCTGATTCGGCCATGGTGGTTTAGACAATTCCACGTCTCGAAATTATGACTCTTATGGTATGGGCCCTTGATCTGCGCAATTCATCTTGAAATTATTATCTTACAGTCAATTTGCTTTATCTGTACCTGATATTTGCAGTATTGCTCCAATCAAATACGAAAAAAAAAAATTTATCTTTACAAAATAAAGCAATTGTGTGATCTAGAGATAGCTCCCAGCCCCAAGCTTCGACCGATGACGTCAAGACAAATCGAAGCTTCACTGAACCTGCATGTTCATGCGAATTGATCTAAAGCATAGTAAGATCAATCTCCCACTCCGATTGAGGGGAATGCCACAGAACCACACATGACAGATCATGGAGACCTCCCTCCACCAGCGGGTCCGCTGTCTCGCGCCCTATGGAATTTCTCATCGATATGGTTCATCGTTCCCCAAGGAACAGGTATAATAGCCGTGATACTCTATCGGCTAAAATACCAATTCAACGGGCTAACAACGCTCGCCACAATCGTATGGATCTACACCATCGTCCAGCTCAGTTTATTCCTTATCTTTTATCTCATACGCACATTCCTACACCCAAGACACGTCCTACACCAGCTGCGGAACAACAGCGCCGAAACCTCATGTCTCTGCTGCATCTCCATCGCTTTCACCTCCATCCTTGAGATGGCCGTCCTCCAATACGGTGACACAGCCGGGCTGGCCATTTACATCATGTGGTGGGTAAGCACCGGGATGGCCATAATCGCCTGTGTGGTGATCCCATTCATCCACCTCAAAATGCAGCAGTCGGGCACCCGGCACATGTAGGCAGATATGTTGATGCCATTTCTTGCGGCCTTGACCTCTGCCGCAGGCGGCGGGGTTATATGTCGGCTCGCGCGTATCAGCCCCCGTCTCCAGGTCCCCGGAATCATCGTCTCCTACCTCGAAGTCGGGACCGGCCTTGCCCTCGTTGCTGCGTTTGATGCCATTATACTCTATCAATACTTCGGTCGCCCGTCCCAGTCACCGGATATGGTGTACCAGGATATGATTATGTGCGGTCCTTGCGGACAGGCTTCGGTCGCGCTCCAGGCTTTGGGCGAGGCTGTTCAGGCCGGGAGCTTTGCGGCGTATGATCGCGGTCAGCTTTTGACTGCAGAGGCAGCTGGTCCCTTTGCCTTCATCAGTCATTTCACTGGTTTGTCTGGGGGTATGGGGTCTTTTGGTGGTTCTTTGCCATCCTGACTATCTGCTATACTTTGCACACGCAACCTGGGGGCTGGAAGCAGTCACGGTTCACCATGGCTGTGTGGTCTGTGGTATTCCCGTGGGTGCGTATATTGATTTCTCTGGGTCTCTAGGTGTTCTAACAGTCATTCGACATTCTCCAGGGCACTTTTACCAATGCTGCGGTTGAATTTGGGAGGCTTATGGATTCTCCTGCCTTCGATGTGTTTTCCACTGCCCTTTTGCTGCTGCTGGTGCTAATGTGGGTGATCATACAGATCTTCACATTAGAGGGCATAGTGACAGGGCGAGTCTTGGGCATGGATCACGGATGGAGAAAACTATATGATGACCGACGACCTGCGGTAATCAAAGAAGCGTGAAACATCGGGTCTGGATTATTGGGAAAGATGCACTCGGCCTTCCTGACCGACTTCCGCTGATATCATTAAGTCGGAGGAACTTTTAACCGGCTTCCGGGGCTACAAGTGGCCTTTATTAGGGTATTTTGTACTCGGCAAGCTTTAGAGCATTTTCGAACGAAACTGGGTCATATTTTGTGAGGATATCTACATTCGAGATGAGATTTCATCATATGGGGTGGCTATGAATGGTCGGTGTGAAGTTGAGGCTGTGGACTTGCCCAGTCGGGCACAGGGCACGGGTCGGAAAACCCCGACACCGAACATCAAAATGGCTGTCGGTCGCAAATACTATGACCAACGTACGGAGTACGGACTTTACAGTCCGTATAGAGTATGGAGTACGTAGTGGGTAAAGATGGCTTGGTATGCTTAAGAATAACTACTTTTGAGAGCGTGGGGCCTTTGGCCTGGAAAGGAATTGCAGATGCCTAGCCTGTAGGGTTTCAAATCACGGCACATATGTTGGATGCAACAGGCTTATACTCCGTACCATGTATCAAACGTCCCAGGCAGCGAGAATATGAGTCTCTTCAGATAAACAGACAGAAATCTCCCGTATTCGTACTAGTTCCCAGGTTTACTTGGATCCACCCAATTGCCCTGGCTCGTGCACGATGATACGAATACGGTATGGATGTAGCCAAGGCTGACTACCTAGGTAGCTACCTAGGTATATGTATTTATACTGAACCCTTTAGCACTTTCTAGCTCTCAGTCTTCTATCTTTTTTTAAAAAACTGTGTTTGTTGTAACCTTCAAATCTGAAGACAGAAAAATGGACTTCGCCGTGGAGTCCCCGGATACTATGCAAACCTATGATAGCGACACATCAAGCGAAGAACGGTATGTAATAATACTTCTGAGAAGAATATGTAGCACATACAATTCTTTTATTCTACTGAGAATTATATCTGATTCATCCTCAGGCTATCATCTCAACCCATCAAAACCAGAATCCAGGCCAGGTTCAAAATAGCCCGGCCGCCCCCAAAATCAAGTCAATTACTTCGACTCAGCCCCAAACTACTTCTCCAAATCCAACAAATACCACCAAATCACCGACCAGTGCCAGTATTAGAGATATGGCAGCCACCACTCCGCAAATCAAAATTGACAAGAAGTTTCCCTCAACGCCCAAAGCTCGGCACGAGGGATATCTACGCAACCATCAATGAACCATATATCACCAATAACCAGCCATATGGAAAAGACCATCCCCAAGAGCAAGATACACACTCAAACGGCATCCAAGAAAAGGATATCGTCGCTGCAATGTGTCAACCGCCAAGCAGCGACACCCCCACACCATCAATCCATTTCCGCGACACAAAATGCGTCTGGCAAGCCAGCGCCAGCTCGGCAGGACCTGAGAAAGGCACTTGTTACAGATTCGTTATTAGAAAAGAAGAAAATACGACCGGCACCGAGCAGTGTCGGATGATTATGCAGTGGGAGAAACGGACCCTCGCTGCAGATGGGAATGCGGCATCCGGGTCTCCGGATAATGAACAGTTTGTTCTTATGGCGATTGACCGCAAGATTCGTCGGAAAAGTCGCATTGCTACGATGACTCGGGACGGGTTTGAGATTTCTGTGAGGAAGAGTTCGATTTTGGATCATCTTCGGGCTTGTTTGGCGTTGACGGAGCCGGTTGCTGGGGGCTCGGCGAATTTGGAAACTTGGTTGTACACTCTTGTGTTGACTTTGGGTGTCTCGGTGGCTTCTCAGGAAGGTTGGTTGGGTTGATTGTTAATTACCGGGGGAAGTATACATGTATCTTGAACAGCACTGGTGCTAGTAGTACTTATATTGGATTGGCTGTCACAGGTCGATTACAGCCGTAAATAGATACACATAGGCTGAAGTATTATTCTTCTCGCCGATGCAATCACAAGCCCAAACCCCACTTCTCGGTAACTACCAGGTAGTCAATCCCTCTTCCAGCGCTTTGATCTGCAATGCCAGCAGGCGCGAGTAGTATCGGCTAAGAGCGAGGTTTCCACCCATAAACCAGAATCCAGGGTGACCACTTCGCCGCCAGATAGTCCGCGTTTCACCCTCTTTATCAAGACCCCAGATATCACCAACTCTGTCAGCGACCTTGTCACCAAAAATGACACGAGTCTCGGTCCTCATGTTCTGATATCCAGTGGCAAACACTATTTCATCGGCTTCGAGCTCTGAACCATCCGCAAACCGGAGTCCATGGGGAAGAACTTGGCTGATTTCCTGGCCATGTTTCACCTTGACCTTCCCATCGATAATGAGCTGGCTTCCACCAACGTCAATGTAGTACCCGCCTCCGCGATGGTAGTACTTCATCAAGAGACCGCTGTCCATTGGTCCATTATCGACCTTGAAGCCTGCCTTTTCCAGCCCTTCAATCGTCTTTTCATCGTTCTCATTCGTGAGCCTGGTGATTTTGACCTGTTGCGCTTTGAGCAGGCGCAATGGGACACTCGTTAGATAAAGATCGGCGTCTTCGGTTGGCGGACCGGTCCCATCATAGAGGCCATTGAAGGCAATTTTCAAGGTAGATTCAGAAGATACCACGCAGGTAGAGCTTCGCTGCACCATAGTCACGTCGTACCCTTTCTCCACGAAGTCCTGCGCGATATCGTTTGCCGAGTTACAAGATCCGACGACGATAGCCTTTTTACCCTTTGACTCAGAATTCGCGCCAGGATGCTCCGAGCTGTGACACAGACGATCTCCCTTGAAATCTTCGATTCCTTCGAACGTGGGCATGTTTTTCTTGCCAGAGTGGCCGGTAGCTTGGATAACGTGGCGTGGGTGGAGGATGCGCGTCTCAGTTCCGTTTTCTGTCTTGCGCTCGAGAACAACCGTCCATTGCTTCTTATCCTCATCCCAAAATGACGATTTGATCTCGGTTTGTGTCCAAACATTGAGCTCTCGGAACTTCACGTACGTCTCGAAGAAATCCGCCAGTTTGTCCTTTGGTGTGTAGATGGGCCAGTCGGACGGGAAGGGTAAGTAGGGCATGTGGTCATACCACACTGGATCGTGAAGAACAAGTTGGTGGTATCGCTGACGCCAGTTGTCTCCGATTTTCTCTTCCCGGTCGATGACGAGGGTGTCAACCTCGAGCATCTTGAGACGTGCTGCGGCAGTCAGGCCACCCTGGCCAGCTCCTTTGTGTGCCAAGTTAGATTTCATACTTCTAGAGGAGACGGTTCATCGACACATACCAACTATCAATACCGCCGGGTCTTTTCCCTCGAAGTTAATCTCATCAATACGTCGATCTTTCCAGTTCTTCCGACCTTGCTGCACGCCATGTCGAACACCAAATGGCCTCTTCTTGTTCTCCTCGTGGCCCTTGATCTCAACCATAGAAGTGAAGACGGTGAAAATGTACCATTTGCCATCATCTTCCGCCAGTCGGATGATACCATTTCCCTGTCCATTCTCGGCGGTGACCTTGATGTAAAATTCAATCCCGAAAACATCACCAAAGGAATCAATAGGAGCCTTGTGTGGGGATTTGAAGTCAACTGATCGGTCGATTTCGATTTGGCTAGGTGCTGTCTCGGTGACAAAGGCAGCGATAGCTTCACTCCCCTCGAGGGTGCGGAAGTCCCACGAATAACACAGGTGGTCACGCCAGTAGCAGTTCTCGAGGAATAATGATGCGACCGCTGCCTTGTCTCTGGATGAGAGGCCCGTGTTTAGCTGGTTGATGAGTTTGTCCGCAATAGGGTTCGGGTCAAATGCAACATCCAACTCAGACGACATGGTCTTGGGGAATTGGCCGAGTTCGATGTTGCAGGAACCCGGCACAACTCGCTCATGCGATGGCGGGACGTCATTGGAAATTGTCATGTTGGTTTGGGGTGATTGGTTTGCAATTGAGGGTATTGGGGGAAGTGACACGAAGATGCAATGGGATAACCCCTCACTTTCTATTTCGTTAACCGCCCCGCATTTTGAACAACACAGAAAGTTTCAGGCAATACATGCCTAAGGTACATATATAGAGAGAGAACTTGCAGATCGCGGGGCTATAGCTCTGCCCTGGTTTACCCCGACCCACTATGTATGCCATTCCGGAGTCTTAGTCTGCTAACCCCGGCAAATGTTAGCGATAGGTCACCTTGTCTTCACTTCTTTATTCATAATACTTCCTCGATTATGCCATTCAACTATAACTTTCGATACTTCTGTGGTCGATGTGTAAAATTCGGTTGCTTTGGTTGGACCAAAGGAACCTCCTTTAGTACGAAACCTCGACTTAGGGTTAATTATCCCAATGTGAGTGTTAAAATCAGGGTATATCAACCCTTGGTGTGACATTAATGACTATTCTCCATTCCTTTTGCCTACGGGGGATGTTTGCCTGTTTCGCGTGACCACCTATATGCGGGAATAAGCCATGTGAGATATATTTCTTTGCTCGACAGGTGATATTATGCACTAGTATAATCTCTGTTGGCAAAATTGCCATTTATAGCAGTCAAATAGGCTCCTATCTCCATTAAGTATTAAATCTTCAGGATCAGTACCAAACTTTTGGTCTTTTAACTGGAAAAATTAGGATTGCTTTTTTTACCAGCTTCGGTTTGTGAATAGGAATATAATGCACAACGGTGGGTCATATTATATCAACTAGCATCATTGGTCTAGTGGTAGAATTCGTCGTTGCCATCGACGAGGCCCGTGTTCGATTCACGGATGATGCACAACAATTTCTTTTTTTGTTTTTCGTACTCAGTACCAATTGAATATAAT
>PKQL01000164.1:0-48331 GCA_002916455.1 Penicillium sp. CF05
TCTTGGAATCTTCCACCAACCAAACAAGATATCTCGGTATACAAAAGTACTAATAGCGACCCCAAGGCTTGCAACTGCCCGCCCCTCTTCACCCTCCCGGACATCCTCCAAATCGAGTACCTGCCCGCAAACGCCGGCACAATCGGCGCTCTTATCTACGCCACATTCTATGTCCTCCTAGAGCCCATGGCCGGCGGCCTACTCGCACCCGCCGTGATCGCAGCTGCATACTACGGGAACTACTTCCTCAGCACGCACGGCAGCATCGTGAACTACTGGGCCGGGGGCATCCACGTCGTGTCATGGCTGGCGCAGTTTATCGGGCACGGCGTGTTTGAGAAGCGTGCCCCTGCTTTGCTGGATAATCTTGTTCAGGCTTTCCTTCTGGCACCGCTATTCGTCTGGATGGAGATTCTATTCTTCTTCGGATATCGCCCGGAGCTCAAGGAGCGCTTTGAGAAGGGCGTTGAGCTGGAGATTCTGAAGTTCCGGAAGCAGGGGAATGGGAATGGGAATGACAAGGGCAAGGGCAAGGCCGAACAGTAAATGTTGGCTTGTGCGTGCAGTATGCAGTAAGGGGAGATATTGCTCGCCAAGACCAAGGGCGATACTCTGCATGTCCTCGGGTTGTCTTGCTTGCTGTTGGAAGCTTCAGTGGCTTCTTGGACGCGTCGGATCCGTATGCCTGTTATTAGCAAAGCGATTGATTAGGTCCTTTTTTTTTTTATCCTTTTGCGAGTGTTTCGCTTTGTCTTTCGGCTATATTGGTATGTACTTATCCCTTTCCCGTAGAGTGGGTGTTGCTGCCTCGCCCAATGTGTGATTTTATTGTGTAGTAGTATCATAATACCAAGTAAATAGATTTGGAATCAAGGTAATAAGGAAATAATCACATAATAACCAAAGCATACAACATATACAACATCGACCCGTCTTCGGTTGCCGTGACGAAAGCCATGACATAAGCGATTCACCTGACTAGGAATTCCGCCGATCCGAGAAGAGAAAAAAACGGAAGGGCAGTGGCCCGTGGCACACTCTTCCGGTCGGCAATGCAAAAAGAAGTAACTCGTTGTGGCCTTCTATAATATTTCGAAAAATTTGGAGAATTTATAGAAATAGAAATATAGAACAGTAAAAAAAAACATATCACATTGTAGTAATAATAAAGGCGTACAAAATACACCGTGGCCTCACACTAGGGCCACCTCGGAGGGCCCAGCGTCCGAAACGGTTTAGCGCGAGTCCTGAGAATCCAATCCTCCCCCCGACGACAAAGCTCTCCCTCCCGTCCACAATCCTCTCTCCTCTCCCGTTCTCTCTCCCCAATTACATCTCTTCCTCAGAGAATTCATCCTCCCATCCTCTGAACCCCCTTTCACAATGTTCAGAAACGCTCTGCGGTCGTCCAGCCGCTCCGTTGCGGCTGTTTCGGCCACTGGCCGCATCGCCTCGGTGAGTCCATCCCATCCCAGCCGCCTTCGTCCATCGCCAGTTCGACATCCTTCATCTCAATCTTGAGCTCGATCGATGCTCATACCTTATCACACCCCGACAACGATACTTCAACGATGGCTCGGACACATTGTCCTTCTCTGGGATGGTCATTAACAGGTTTTTCGTCCATTACAGGTCCGCGCGGCTGCTGCCGGTCCTCTTAACGGCGTTCGCTCTTACGCTTCCGAGGCCAAGGCTGCCCCTACCGAGGTCTCCTCCATCCTTGAGCAGCGCATCCGTGGTGTCTCTGAGGAGGCTGGTCTCGCTGAGACCGGTCGTGTTCTGTCGGTCGGGTACGTCAATTGTTATTAGGCGGCTGGGGACACGAAAAAAATTCGGTCCCCGGCTACAATTCCATCGAATCCGCCATTATCTATCAACATTCGACAAATTACCGATACAGAAACTGATCGAGCTTTAAATAGTGATGGTATCGCCCGTGTCCACGGCATGTCCAACGTCCAGGCTGAGGAGCTGGTCGAGTACGTGAACCCCCAAAGTCTTGGCATTACCCAGACATAGAAACTAACTCATCTTCAGGTTCGCCTCCGGCGTTAAGGGTATGTGCATGAACCTCGAGGCCGGCCAGGTCGGTGTCGTGCTTTTCGGTTCCGACCGTCTCGTCAAGGAGGGTGAGACCGTCAAGCGTACCGGCGAGATTGTAAGCACTTCAACTCAACCCCTGGGTTCATTCTGATATTGGACCTTGAATCCATTAACCCCTTGGCAACGTCTCTAACACCAACTCTAGGTCGAGGTCCCCGTCGGTCCCGAGCTGCTCGGCCGTGTCGTCGACGCTCTCGGTAACCCCATTGATGGCAAGGGTCCCCTTAACACCAAGGAGAAGCGCCGTGCCCAGCTCAAGGCCCCCGGTATTCTGCCCCGTCAGTCCGTCAACCAGCCTGTGCAGACTGGTATGAAGTGTGTCGACTCCATGGTGCCCATTGGCCGTGGTCAGCGTGAGTTGATCATTGGTGACCGTCAGACCGGTAAGACCGCTGTCGCTCTCGACACCATGCTCAACCAGAAGCGTTGGAACAACAACAAGGCCGCCAGCGAGGACGAGAAGCTCTACTGTATCTACGTCGCTGTTGGTCAGAAGCGTTCCACCGTCGCTCAGCTCGTCAAGACCCTTGAGGAGCAGGACGCCATGAAGTACTCTGTCATCATCGCTGCTACCGCCTCTGAGGCCGCTCCCCTGCAGTACATTGCTCCCTTCACTGGCTGCGCCGTGGGTGAGTGGTTCCGTGACAACGCCCGCCATGCCGTCATCATCTACGATGACCTTTCCAAGCAGGCCGTTGCCTACCGTCAGATGTCTCTGCTTCTCCGTCGTCCCCCCGGACGTGAGGCCTACCCCGGTGACGTTTTCTACCTGCACTCTCGTCTCCTCGAGCGTGCCGCCAAGATGAACAAGACCCACGGTGCTGGTTCCTTGACTGCCCTGCCCATCATTGAGACCCAGGGTGGTGATGTGTCCGCTTACATTCCCACCAACGTCATTTCCATCACTGACGGTCAGATCTTCTTGGAGTCCGAGCTGTTCTACAAGGGTATCCGTCCCGCCATTAACGTCGGTCTGTCCGTGTCCCGTGTCGGTTCCGCCGCCCAGGTCAAGGCCATGAAGCAGGTCGCCGGTTCCCTCAAGCTGTTCTTGGCTCAGTACCGTGAGGTCGCTGCCTTCGCCCAGTTCGGTTCCGATCTTGATGCCTCCACCAAGCAGACCCTTGCCCGTGGTGAGCGTCTTACCGAGCTCCTCAAGCAGAAGCAGTACTCCCCCATGGCCGTTGCCGACATGGTTCCTCTGATCTTCGCTGGTGTTAACGGTCTCCTCGACGCTATCCCCGTCGACAAGATCCTCACCTGGGAGGCTGACCTCCTTGCTCACCTCAAGAGCTCCCACCCCGAGATCCAGGCCACCATCGAGAAGGAGGGCCAGGTCTCCAAGGAGTCTGAGGCCACCCTCAAGAAGGTCATCTCTGCTTTCAACTCCACCTTCAACGCATAAGTGAAGAAATAACTCGGATGATCCTTCGTGGTCGGCTTTGTTTTCTTGACTCTATGTGTATAGACAAGATAGCCTGTACAATTTTGAGCCCATTGTTTTTCTGTTCTTCTTGGTGCCGGTGCCTGGCAGGAGATCCCAGTCTGCCCCTGGATGTAGCGATGTAATTATCTGCATGATCCTAGGGGGCGGACCAAGGATTTCCCGTAGTGCTGTTCGAGCGAGAACTCAAATGACTTTGGTCTGCCAAAATGTGATTATATCCTGTACGTTTAGATTTTATCCGCGCATCGGGGCGCGAGATGGGTGGACGACCGTTCTAATTCCGTCTGGTCTCCTTATGCTCTCCATGTTGGACCGCAATTATTTTCATTTGTTCACTTGTTTATACTGTAATTGTAGACTGTAGCTTGTCAGGGATGTATTTGCATAACTCGAATGAGGACGGGTTGGAGATATGCCTAAACAACTTCAATAACTCGAAAATATACATCCCAATCGACTGAAGGTAATCGCTATAATCATCAGTATCATCTAGATTCCATGCTTGATATTCTATATCCCTCGACATCCCAATCAAAAGACACGGCAGCAAAGGCCGAAACCGGCATCCGATCTGTTATCGATAAGCGATCAAGATTTTCCCGATCACCAAGTCCCTCGCGCGCAAGGAAATTCACTCTCCCTCTCTATTACTGATTATATTGCTATTACTGTCCTATTGCCGTCATGTCTGCCCCTATCGATAAACCCCCCTCCTCCTGCAAGGTGATGTTGAGCAAGAATGTTGCCAACCACCTCCTCAGCGAAGTTCACGAGGGCCTCAAGACCCTCGAGAAGTCGCCTCACTTGGTCGGCCTGTTGGCCAATAATGACCCTGCCGCACTGACATACGCGCAGATGACGCAGAAGACCTGCGAGGACAAGTGAGTCTCTACAACATTCTGATTATCCGGCTTCAATGGCTCCAATGGCTTCTTTGGTAGGCTATATGGTGGGGGTAACTAGTATGATTCATACATACCCCTCGGCCAAAAAAAAAAAAAAAGAAAAAAGAAAAAAGAAACACCCCAAAGGAGCGCAAAAGCACAGCCAACAATCCAATTGAAACAACCTACTAACGCAATGTCTTTCTCAGCGGCTTCAAGTACACCATGCGCCAAGTGTCCCGTGACGACATCGAACAAGCCATCCTGAACGCCAACACCGATAACAACGTCGACGGCATAATCGTCTACTACCCTATCTTCGGCACCCGCCAGGACCAGTACCTGCAGCAGATCGTCGACATGACCAAAGATGTTGAGGGTCTGAGCCACCGCTACATCTTCAACATGTACCAGAACATCCGCTTCCTGGACGGCGAGGCCAAGCGCCAGAAGTCCATCCTGCCCTGCACCCCGCTGGCCAATATCAAGATCCTCGAGTACCTCAACATCTACAACACCATCCTGCCTTACGGAAACCGTCTCTTCGGACACACGATCTGTGTCGTGAACCGCTCCGAGGTCGTGGGTCGTCCGCTTGCTGCTCTGCTGGCTAATGATGGCGCTTGCGTTTACTCGGTTGATATTACCGGTGTGCAGAAGTTTACTCGTGGCGAGGGATTGCAGAAGAGAACGCACGAGGTTGTCGATCTTGAGGGCAAGACTTTGAAGGATGTTGTGCCGCATTGTGATGTGGTTATTACTGGTGTCCCCAGTGATAAGTACAAGTTCGATACTAGTCTTCTGCGTGAGGGTGCTGTTTGTGTCAACTTCTCTAGCGAGAAGGTATGTTTTATTCTCTGCTTTTGAGTCTGGTTAAGAGGTTGTGGTTGCTGACTATTCGGATATAGAACTTCCCCCACGAGGTCCGAGACAAGGCCTCGCTCTTTGTTCCGTCTATTGGAAAGGTCACCATTGTCGTCTTGTTGCGGAACTTGCTGGTGTGTTTCATCCTTATCCTTTATTCACATGCTCCGTGGTTCTTTGCAACATTATCTAACATGACGAATTACAGAGACTTATCCAGAACAAGCGAATGGACGATGTCAAGCCCGCCGAGGCCACAGAACGACCTGGCACCCTTGAGGCGTCATCGTAGGCCGCTTTCCACCCATTCACATCTCAATCTCGATGGCCGTTCCCTGAGCTGGTCATTCCGTAAAAAGACTTATAGATATTCTGTTTGTTATTAGCCATTTCGATTATACTCTGAAACTTTATGTTTCTTTTTTTTTTTGGTTTCCTGTGCTTAGATATCTCCCCAGTCGCATTCCACGTGCTTATCCAACATGACGTCCTCACGTCTTCTATTCAATCCAGTTCCTTTACCTACCTCACCGCGACGAGTTCGCATCACATCTATACGACTAGATGGCTTAACCGCATTTGTGAGGTCTGCCACTATTCCTAGTGCTAGCAAGACACGTCGTCAAAAGATCGGTCCGAGGGAATTGGTGTATCAGTAGCTCCTTCCCAAACGCACGACTTCGGGCCTGGACCTGGTGAGCTCATCTTTCCTTATCTCCCCTCATCTCATTCTCATCTCATTCTCATTCTCATTCTCATTCTCATTCTCATTCTCGCGTCCCATCCAATTCTGACTCATATTCTAACCGCACACACTCATCAGACGTGTTATCACATATAAGGCCGTTAAGCCCATCTGGCGAACCATCCTCACACTCTAGCAAGAAACCAGAGCACATGACCCGATCTAGTACAACCGACTCTCCGCCTGCCAAAGTATGCCTGACATCCTTCTTATCTCAATCATTTACTTATCAGCACCTAGTCTTTAACAGGCATTATCGTACGCACAATCCAAAGGAGCGAATATTTCCAAACCATGGCAGCGGAACTTGTCAAGTCAGACGACTTGACCACGGACACTTCGAAGTCAAGAATCGGCAATCCTGAGGGACTCGCCCTTTTGTCCCGACTGGACTCATTCGGAAATCAAATCAAAGACATCCAGAAGAGAATGGAAAGACCGGACCGTCTCCTCGACTTTGTCTTGGTTCTACGACATGGTATACTTGATGAATGGGTGGGACAGCCTCGCGATCCAGACGAGGTCCAGGAAAGAAATGCAGTGGCGCACGAGAGTATTGCTATGGATATTGAAGCGATTCTCTTAATGTTCCAAGTCCAACCAGAACGAGCCTCGCGATGGGAGAAAGCATTTTCGACTTACTATCGAGATTTCTGGCCCGAAGTTGCCTCGAATACTCTCAAGACAGGGTCACGTATCGCAACAATCTTCAATATTTACGCAAACTCAAAGTGTCTCTACCGTTATCAAAAGGGATGTAACACGCAGCGGAAGGACCAAGTCATGGCCCTTTGCGAGCAGTGGGTCACCAAGTGGAAGTCAGATCATACCCTTGAAATCCCTCCCGAAGTGTTTGAGGGAATTCTTGCCCTGGACAGAGACGTGTATTAGTTACGATCAACTTCGCTGAACCATACTTTATCCTGAATTATATATGGGGGTATATCCCTTATTGACCTCGTAAAACACTTAATTCATTTAATCAAACTAACGAAATCTGACATCTCTAACGGACAAGCTAAGACACTCATCTGAAGAGTAGATTCGCTCACATATCGAGTGAAGTGGAGGTGCTGCATACGAGATTGATTTCACTGCCGGTCAATATTGAAGTCACGTACACTGTTGGAATGCGTATGATTAACTATGCCCAATGGAAAGTAAAACACAGAAAACCGATCACTTCCTTGCTCGTTTGAACATGTAATACAAATGCACTCTTCTAAGTCTCTTTTAGAGAATGACCTAGCTTTGCATTTTGCAATAGCCCCGAAAATATAACCTGTGATAGTAATTGCTAGGTAACTTCCCATTTTAGCCAGATTTCTTTTCATTCTCCTTCGCCGCCAGTCTCAAAACATCAATCTCACTGGCCACCCAGCGACGGAAAGACTCGGGGTGGAATACACCATCTGCCGAGAACCAAGTTGTGAAGGGCGCCTCGCACCGCTTGTCCTGGAGGACCTTTCCAGAGGCAGACTTATAAATGACATGCAGCTTGTAGAGCTTGGAGAACTTTTTGACCGATGATGAGACAGATATCTGTGAACAAGTTTGTTAGTAGCCTTCCACAAAAAAAAAAAAAATAGAATCCCGAAAGAGCCGAAGGCCAATTAACATACCGTCTCCCCAGTTTTCCTCTTCCCGGAGTATACCTCGCCAGCCTCGACGGCCCAAATCCAGTAAGTCAAAATGCTGTTCAAGACAAAGTAGGTTCCTACTGCCGCAATAATCCAGGGTGAGGTAGTTGCTTCCCAGCCAAGTGTCCGGTCTGCGTAGAAAGTAAACCCAGCGATTGCGACGGCGCTATATCCAAGCAGAAAGCGAATGTTTGTCTTCGAGTAATCCGGCGTAAAAGCGTATGGCGCAGGGAGATTGGTAAGGTAAGGGAGGAGAGCATCGTCGCTTGTAGACTTGAGATCTGTTGCTCACAGTGTTAGTGTTGTTGCTGTATAGAGTAGATCGAGATTACGGACCATTGGTCGAGTAGACCGGCACCTTGTTGGAAGCCATGATAGATTTGAGAATAGATGCAGGTAAAGAGCTTTCTAAAAACCATAAGATCGAGTGTGGTTAAGCATTCAGTGGCCAAGACAGGACTGTTGTTTATCGCAGGACAAAGATGCGGCGTGGCCCTTTGGAGAAAGCTGGAGCTAACGCGGGCCAATGACATCCCTCTCCGCCTGGCAACCTCGACTTCGCGGCCCCTTCAACTTTCCATCCCCCACCTGCAGCCACCACTGGATTCTTGTTTGGTTCAAAGGAGGCACTTCTTTGATTCTTATTCTGCCTCAATATGGCAATTCAAGGGGCTGAGCAGACCATCCTTAGGGATCCGGCACTATTGTAAGAGAACATGATTCGATCAAGCGGAAGTTGGACTGACCGTTTGCTTATAGCTATTGGATTCTCTTTCCAATTTCAATTGTTATGGTATGGTCTATAACGGGAGCTTGAAGCTTGAATATCCACGATGACTCTGAGACTGAGACTAACCCCTCTCGTTGAATAGATCCTGACCGGAATCCTTCGCCACTATGCCACAGTCCTGATGAACACGACCCCCAAGTCGCCATCTACTCTTGCCGAATCCCGCGAGCGCCTTGCTCTTCTCCGCGGTGTGAATCTCCGCAACAACGCTTGTTCCGTGCTCGACCGCGAGTCGTTCGAGATGCGCAAGAACTACATGGTTACTGGATTCCGCAACGGCGCATTTCTGAAGGACCCCAACAATCGTGGGCAACCACCTGCGAACCCCATGACCGACCCTGCGGGTATGGAAGCTATGATGGGCATGCTAAAGGGAAATATGATGATGATGATCCCGCAAACTTTGATCATGAGTTGGATCAATGCCTTCTTCTCTGGCTTTGTCATCTGTATGTTGCATTGATATAAATGCACATGAGCAAAGAGCTTACGAATTCCGCAGTGAAATTGCCCTTCCCTCTTACTATCCGCTTCAAGTCGATGCTCCAGTCTGGTGTTATGACTCGCGATCTTGATGTGCAATGGGTCTCTAGTCTTTCGTGGTACTTCCTCAACTTGATGGGCCTTCAGTCCGTTTTTGGATTCATCCTCGGCAGTGATAACGGTATGCATCTATCTGAGCCTTGTCAATAAGAACTGTCACTAATAATATGTAGCTGCCAGTCAAATGGCCCAGCAGATGGGTATGGCTAATCCTGCCGCAATGGTCAACCCGCTCCAGCCCGGTCAGGATCCCGACAAGCTGTATCTAAACGAAGCGGAGAACTTGGAAGTGATGGAGCACTTCTGCATTCTCGACGGAGTGGAAGAGAGGATCTTGCAAAACTTTGCTCCTGCTGGGATCTAATATTCCTTTGACGTTGCATGTGATGTCTAGTGTTGGTGTATATACCTGTCTTGAGGTCATCGCTGACTTTAGATAGCATAAATAATAGAATGTACCATGTTTCTAAACAAGTCGCAATCCTGTGGATCTACATTGATTACTCGTGTTCGAGTGTTCTTGTTCTTGACTGATTTATATTGCACAATTTCCATAAATTGTAGTAACTCATAGCCAATCACCCTTGACGGTAATTAATAATATCATTTAAGACCCATACTTCCCCATTATGGACCTTCTCTGCAACTGAATCAACTTCAATATTGCCAGGTTGGATCTATAGACAGTCAGTGACCATCCCAACGACTCGGAGAGGGCACAGCCTACGAGAATCTTATCACCCTCCTTCGTCCATTTCAATTTCTCCCCTGCGAGTGTCTCAACCTCTTCTCCAACTCTCCAGGGACTAGCAGGGATGATATGGGCCTCCACAAATCGCTGCAGATTGCGCTTTGCCCGATCTTGCCCATCCTGGCCCTCATATGCATTTACCTCTCCGAATTTCTTGTAGTCCTCTGGATTCTCCCAGGGCTTCCGGGGAAGAGCTTGAATTGCACTGTTGCGTGGTGCTAGAACTGTAACGTTCTTGGATGCATCGTTAAGGCGATTGGCGACTGGCTCAAAGTCACGGGTCAACCGCGCAAAGATATTGATGCCCTTGGTCTTGGGCAGGACATCTGAGATGATAGGGTTACTGCTGTCTTTCGCGTTCACATCCTCGTCTGGAGCCGTCTTCTGTGGCTGGACAATACCAGGGAGAATCTTATCCATTATTGATTGATGCTCTTTGTGCTCGAGAGCTATTTGCTGTTGACGTGAAGGGAAGGGAAATGATAGGGCCCAGAGTGCAGATGCTGAGCTGGCGAGAAGAAATGTAAATAAAATGGATGTAGTTAGTCGATTAGATCTCATACTGCGAGTTGGAGTCATCTTGCTGCCAATGACGCCGGACAGAGAAGCTCACTACAGCCATGACGCAACACGCCTTGGCACGTGACGTGAAGAGTAGAGATAACAGAATCACCTGACCCTTATCGATAAGGGCAGCCGGCCACAAGAAATTGGCCGATGCGATCTTAGTCTTGCCCCCGCAATCTACACGTCGGGCTCTCCTAATTGATAGATTGGTATCATGTCGGCTCTCCAGACCTTCATGCTGGTCGTGGACCATGACAAAGAAGAAGCCAAGCGCATTGCCGAGGGAATCGCGCATGGTATGCCAATTCGCCCCGCACTCGGGACCACTTCAAACCGTTGCATTACTAACGGAAGTGATTATAGATATTGAGACTAGAAAGACGACTCTGATCGATACCGTCCAATCTCTTGGCGAATATATTAACGACGAAGACCCGATTCTTCGCGGAAAAGCGATCTCCTACCTTACGGCCATTATCCAAGCTCTCTCGCCGAAGTACCTCTCGAGACAACAGATCCAAGTCCTGACTACATTCTTCTGTGATAGAATTGAGGATGGAGGTGCCGTTGATGGGCTGCAGGCCTTACAGGGTCTGGACCGGTTCAACAAGTTTTTGGCAACCCAAGTAGCACAAGCGTAGGTGCTATACTTTCTGATTGCATGCAACATCCCTGTGTCCGCCGGGGCTAAAGCTTAACTCGACAGTGACCCAGTGCTGATACATTGATATAGACTTTTTTCCAACTTCCAAGATCTCCAGTCTCGATCTCAAACACAACGGTTCCATGTCTACCAATTGCTCAATGACTTGATGTCAAACCACCGCGGAGCTATGCGTGATATGGGAGATATATCGCTTCTGGGTGTTGTTGATATCATGACAGGAGAGAAAGACCCGAGGAATTTGATGATTGTCTTCTCGATCCTGAAAGTCATAATGATTGAATGGGACATCTCAAACCACGTTGAGGTATGTGTACTTTTTCTAAGGTTGGGGATTCCGCTAACACTAGATAGACCCTATTCGACTCAGTATATAACTACTTCCCAATCACATTTCGACCTCCGCCAAACGACCCCTACGGAATCACTGCGCAGGATCTGAAGGGTCGTCTTCAAGAATGTATCTCTTCGACAAGGCATTTTGCACCTCACGCTATCCCCGCCTTATTGGACAAGCTTGATTCTACATCTCCCAATGTAAAGGTAAGATTGCTAAATATCCTGTATCTTGAAGTCATCTAACATGTCTATAGAAAGATGCACTTAGTACATTGATAGCGTGTATCCATTCATACGACCCCAACACAGTGTCCAAGTTTTCCATTACCGTATGGGAAGTCCTCAAGTTTGAGATTCTCAATGCGCAAGAGGAATTCTTATCTGAAACCTCCCTCGAGGCTCTGCAAGCAATCGCTCAGCGGCTATCTGAAGGAGTTACCGAAGTGTCACCAGAATTGCCTCTTGCGAAGTACCTTCAGCCAATCACCAAGGAGTGCAATGAGCAACTCCAGGAGCCTCAAAACAAGCAGGCCAAGCCGGCCCAATCGATCCTCAGCCGTGTGTCTGCTGCGTCGCCCGTTTCCTTTGTCCTTGTTGTACAAACAGTCGTACCTCCGATTTTCACTCTTTATCAAGAAGCGGACGGCATAGTCAAACAAAGGGCACTTCTAGAGACTTTGAACGTTTTGTTCGAAGCTGCTATAACTGTATTCGGGCAGTGGACCACCCGAGGTGGTGAGGCTGCTATCGAAAACCCGTTACTTGAATTCAAAGACCAATTCTCAGACCTTTTCGGCCAGGCATTGATGGGTGCAGCAAAGGAAGAGGTCTCCTTCCGGGTGACTGCTTTGAAGGGCTTCTTACGTCTGTCGACTTTGCGCGATTTCTTCCAGGAGAATGAGATTGGACTTTTCGTGCAATACCTTGATGAAATCCTTATCAAGGAGGAATCTGTGGGCCGGGACGATCTCAAGAAGGAAGCAATTGCTGCTCTTGCTGAGATTTCCAAGCACAAACCCCGCCTGATTGTTGATATCACTTTCCCTGCGTTTGTGGCAACACTGCCAGAGGAAGATGAAGGATCGGATGCCCTGTATATGCCGACCCTCGAGACGCTTGCTCAGATCAGCGTCGAGAGGGATATTTTCGAGACACTTTTCCGTCGTCTGTTTAGCAAACTCTCAGTTCTGCTGCAAAAGGAACAACCCGGATCAGTTGCTTACCCACGCGCGATTCTTGTCACTTTGCTTTATGTTATGCAACAGAGAAACATGGAACAAGACCCGAGTGTGGATTTGTATTTCGACAAGGTTGTGGTTGGACTTTGCCGCGATGTCGCAGTATCGGCCTCTGGCAAAGCAAAGAACCAGGTTCTCAAAGATCCCACCGTGCTTGACACTTTGGGTCGACTTTGCAATCTGCTTGTGCGGTCTGTTTCTACCCAGAAGCAGGAACAAGTTGCCGAAAATGTCTACAGCCTCTTCTCTTCACCTCAAGATTTTGTGCCTATTCCGTTCACCCAGACTACAAATGCGGATCAAGAACGTACGATCATTATCTCGACATACCTGCTTGCGGGGATATCCAAGGACTGCAGCAACAAAATCTCGCATACCGACCCAGACATGTCGGGTTTGCTATTGGACCTGGTCCATCGCGCAGTCTCGAGCACCGACCCAGCAACACACCAAGCCTATCTGCGTCACCTTGCCTTGCTTGTCAATAAGTTCCTGTCAAAGCAGGATGTGGCAATCGCCGAGAAACTCTTCGATTCTCTCCTCCAAAGCCAGGACACAGAATCACAGAGCCTCAATCYTGCAACCATTCGTACCATCTTCTGGCTGTCTAAAGCTTTGATCCTCCGCCTAGCCCCCTCCACCACCCACATCCTGACCTCTCTCCTCACCATCCTCTCCTCCCCCGATCAGCAAACTAGCGCGACAGCAGCACAAGGCTTCTCTATAGTTCTCGGCGAAGACGACATCCTTTCTGCAACTAACGGCGCCACAATCCGCCTCCTCTGCAGACAGCGCCTCTTCACAACAGTCATCCCCCTGATATCATCTCGCATCCGCGAAGTGAACATCGCCGGCACAGATGACTCTGCCGCCGCCAAAAAGTCGCCCGACCACATCAAACCAGCCCATCTAACCGCCCTCGCGGGTATCCTCTCCACAATCCCCACTGCCCTCGTCATGCCCGAACTTCCCACCCTGCTCCCTCTCCTCCTGCAATCCCTTGATCTCCAGACCGTCGATTCTGTTGCCGTCCGCATAGCAACACTCGATACCCTCGCTGTCATTATCCGTGATAACGGCGTCGTTGTCATCGATCAGTGCGGCCACGTCCAGAGTCTTGTCACGAGACTCCTCAAAACAACATCTACGAGTACCGGCCCTGGCGCTGTGAACAGCCCCCGTCTCCGCGCAGATGCTTTGAAATGTCTCAAGCTCCTCGCTACGCACCAGGTGCCCGGCGCTGCGGCTAACGCGCGTGCGCCGCCGGGTATCTCGCCTCTCTTGCCTGTCAAGGCTCAGGTTCTGAGATCCTTGCGGGCGGTTCTTGATGATCCTAAGCGTGATGTGCGGAAGGCGGCGGTTGATGCTAGAGCTGCCTGGCTGCGTGGTGTGGATGATGCGCCGGAAGAGGACGAATGATTATTCTTGGGTTAAAGGGAAATACTCGCATCAAGTTTAGAGGTTGTTTATTATCATACATTGAGCATAGATTACAGTTGGCGGGCACCGGGTTCTTCCAGTCCTCGTTGATTCAATAGCAAAAGGAATGTTTAAATTCTTCAGCATGCACTCTATGTGCTATTTCTAGATTGAGGCTATGTACTCAGAGCTGACTAGACATGTGACGTGCTCACTGATGTGGCTGGCCCTAATTGGTTTATAACCACATACATATGTTACCAGCTTTTCGTCAAAACAGTACGTTAACCCCGCTCATTACCCTTCACAGAGACTCCGAGTCTGCAGCGACAGGGTCTATGTGAATACCTATGAACTTTAGTGAAATACTTTCAACGACCAATTACCTTGTGTATCAGGAACAGTCAGATGGCCCTTCAGCTGTCCCCAAGAGCAGGAGCGCGGGGGGCAGACCCTACACAATCCCTCAATGCAGCATTGGAGAATTTCAAGAATATCTTGACAGAGGAGCAAAAGCGAGAGTTTCAAAAAAGCACCACGACACCAGATATTGCGAGCGTCATAGAGTTTGTTGCAGAAATCGATGCTAGGAATAGCAGAACGATGAGGAGGTGCGTGGCTCCACGGCTATGTACCTTCTTAGAGGCAACGCAGCAGTTCACCGGTGTTGTGGACACATTCGTTAGCTCTAATCCGATAGTGGCGGCCCTCATCTGGGGTGGCGTGAAGACTGCTATATTGACGGCGAGCAATGTGGCCTCTTACTTTGACAAAGTCACGAGCATGATCATGCGTATCGGCAAGTTTTCTCCGAAATATCAACAATTTGGCCTACTATATCCCGGCTCTATCAGCCTCCAACGTGCCCTTTGTGACTTTTACGCCATCGTCATCAATCTGTGTGTGAAGATAATCGAAGTCTCCCGTCGAACCGCCCTCAAGCAAAACTTTTTCGTCGCTACTGAGTCCCTTTGAGTCCGAGTTTAAGTCGTCCCTAGATCAGCTAGATGAAGCTACACGCAAGATAGACCTGGAGGTGTCACTCGCATCAAAACAAGCAGACCAGGAAGCAAAAAAGCTGTTAGAGTATGAAAGTCAACAGGATTCGATATTCCGACCGAAAGCCCTAGGTTTCTTCAATAAATCACTGAAACAACAAACCGAAGCAAACGAGTGGCGAATCAAATTGAAGAAAAGCGAAATGGCAAAATTTAAGACAAGCATTCGAAACAATCTTTCTCGTATCATGTCTCTCCTTGGAGGCAGACCACGAAGCAACGGGTTCCAGGCACGGCTGAGTGGCTTCAGAAAGAGTCGGTCTTTGATGAGTGGAAAGACGACCCGAAAACCGCGATACTCTGGTGTTTAGGTACCATAGGCATGGGCAAGACAGTGCTTATGTCTAATGTGGTGCATCACTTACAGTTAAATGCGGCCCGCAAGAGCAATGAGATCGTATCCTACTACTTCTGCCGCGTCGACAATGAGGCATCTTCATCTGCGAGGAACATTCTCGGAAGCCTTGCTCGTCAAATCCTCGATACTCAGATTGAGCAAAGCGAATACGAAACTCTGCTCTCCTTGCAGGAGATCACTGAGGATCTTAGCAGCACAACTGAGGTCGTTCAGTTCTTGTTATCTCATCTGGAGGCCATCGAGGGTACGAAGTACTATGTTATCCTAGACGGACTGGACGAATGTGATGAAAATCAGGTTCAAGAGGTGGCGCAGGCTATGACTGAGCTCTGTAGCAACTATGTTGGTTTCAAAGTCCTCTGCGCGGGCCGACCTGGTCTTGAAAAACGGTTCAAATTGACCGCACCGCAGTATAGGATCATTGTGAATGCAGAAAAAGTCAAGTCGGACATGGATCGCTATATCACTAAGACTTTGGACAAGCGGTGTTTGACTCTTGGGGATCAGGCAATCGTCACAGAGATACACGACACGTTAAGGGCCAAAGCAGACGGAATGTAAGTGTTAACGCCGCGTTAGCGAAGATATGTGTCAAGATTGTCAAGATTAGGCCATATGACTACGCAATCCTAAATGCTTTGCTAACAGATAAAAAAAAAAGCATAGGTTCCTTTGGGCAAGTCTTTGTATTGAAGAGATTTGTGCACAGACTTGTGATCACGACATTCTGGAAGCATTGAAACACCTTCCACGTAGCTTGGCTGAGCTCTATGATCGAAAGCTTCGTCATGTTCCAGAGGGAAGGGCAGGTGTGCAGGCAAGGAAAATGCTACAATATTGCGGGGTAGTGAAGCGGCCGTTGACAGTCACGGAATATCGAGAAGCCCTTAGTCTTTCCCTCGAACAAAAGTCCTTTGACCACAGAAAGGCCCCCAACGACATGGACAGGATCATCAATGGTTCTTGCGGATTGACATTCGTTGATGAAGAGGAAGACACTATACACTATGTTCATCGTAGTGTGAAAGAATGTCTTTTCGTCACGAACGGCCCACGCATAGCGCAGTTTGACATGGCAAGCGAAGACCGGGATTTCGGGTTCCTTTGCATGACGTACCTGGACTTCAGCAACTTCAAGCATCAGTTGACGAACGTTAGAAATGGTTCTGGTATCCCTATCAACCCTCTTCAGTTCGGTACTAGTACTCTTCCCACCCACACTTCCAGGACAGTTACCGGCCAGATGGCCCGAAGGATCCTTTCACATCATCGCCCGCTGCAGCATTTCAGCACTCGAGAGGTAGAGAGGACGGCACAAGAAATACTTGAAGGTGGGAGTTCTTCTCGGCTAGAGCTAGAACTCCGGAAGCAAGGGTTTCAGTTTCTCGAATACGCCAGGGCTTACTGGCTCAACCATCTGGCTGATTTAACTCCCAATATGGACAGTAATATGTGGCTGTTGTTTTGCCGATGCATAGAAGGCGATGATGTTCCTGCATGCAGACCATGGGAGTTGGAGCAGCAGACCCACAACAAGAGAAATGATGTACCAGGGGCTATACAATGGTCACTGGCCCATGGACATTCCGCATTACTTTTATACTACGCAATGTATCAGTCTCACATATTGTCTGAAGATGTGAAGGTCGAAATCTTTCGCAGCGCCAACATTCACAGTCGTTATCGATACACCGAGGTGCTCGTCCGCCTCGAAAATACCAGAAACGTCTTGAACCATGGCTTGTCATATGCTGCGCTAGATGGATGCATTCGCTCCCTCGCCTTGTTACTTCAAGCAGGGGCTGGCATTGATGCTCAAGTTAATCACAGAACGGCCCTCCAAGTGGCAATAGAAGCGGGTCACCTTGAAGTGGTTCAGGCACTTCTGGCAGCAAAGGCCGACGTCCAGGTATCTCCTGAATTTGGTGGCCGTGCAGCCCTCCAAGCAGCAGCAGAGGCAGGTCACCTAGAAATGGTACAGGCACTTCTGGAAGCAAAGGCTAACGCCAACACATACCCTGAATATGGTGACTGGAAAGCCCTCGAATCGGCAGCAGAATCAGGTCATTTTGAAGTGGTACAGGCTCTACTGGTAGCAAGGGCCAATGTCAACGTATCTTCTGCTGAATGTGAAGGTCGAACAGCTCTTCAAGCAGCGGCTGGAAGAGGACACCTTCTCGTGGTGCAGGCACTGGTAGCAGCAAACGCAGACGTCAACGCATCTCCTATCGAATGGGGCCGGAGAGCTCTTCAAGCGGCCGCAGGAGGAGGCCACCTTGACGTGGTGCAGGAACTACTAGCAATAAACGCAGACGTCAACGCATCTCCTACTGAAGTCGAGGCCGAACGGCTCTTCAAGCAGCCGCAGAGGGGGGCCACATTGAGGTGGTAAATGCACTGCTAGCAGCAAAAGCAGACGTAAACGCATCTCCTACTGAACATGACCAGACAGCCCTCGAAGCGGCAGCAGGAGGAGGTCATCTTGAAGTGGTGCATGCATTGCTAGCAGCGGGAGCTAATATTGATGCTGAAAAATCTGGTCGAACAGCTCTCCGAGCAGCGCAAGAGGGAGACCACACTGGAGTAGTGCAAGCATTGCTAGCAGCAGGAGCTAAAGCAAGACCACCGTGACCTGGCGGAGACATTGATGGGAAGATCAACTAGATGATGAGTGGGAGTCCTAGCTGCCTTAGGCCGTAAGGCTACTTCAACAGAGCTCGTGAGCACAGTAGTCGGTTTGCTGAGCGCGCTGTAGCCGTTTGACTTGAGAGCTTGTGAAATCGTCCATAACGCACGACGCGCCTAGATAGAGACTCGGCGAATTTTCTAAAGTACGAGTCTCATAGAAACAAAAGTCGCAACTAGTCAATCAACACGAATGCGTACATATTGGAAATAAGTGTCAGGAATACAAGTAGAAGATCCACTAGAATACTAGTGCATCGAAGTGCCTTATCCTACAACCTGATATGAAGGAGGTCGCCCTCAAGCCCTAGTTTGACTACATATGGGTAGTTTTATATCAATTCTGCCCCTGCTCCATCAATACACCTGGGCAAGATATAGACTTCATTATGCAGAGCGGCTTTGTTTCAGCTTATAGCCCTGTTTGTCCTATACAAAGTGGACTGAATAGCTAAGATATGTACTATAGGGCTAAACATTGAACTACACAGAATAACTACAGGGAGATTCTTAAAATATCTAACATTGATTTCTTTTTTTTTATTACTTTTTTTGTTATCTTGAATACAACTTCATGTCGTCCGGGTACACGTATGAACCCATAAAGATCCTATGAATCCATGAAGATCCTATGAATCAAACGACAATAACAAGAATACATCTGTCCCATTTCCACATCCCCGAGATCCATCCATATTCATCCTCTCATTACCACTTGTGCTTTTCCTTAGTCCCAGTTTGCGGAACCCAGGGCACCATTTGTTTTCCCAAGTAAGTGGACGATTCCTTGACCGTACCCGTACTACCCTGGCTGCGGTCGTTCGACGTGTTCGTGCGCTTGTCAAGACTGGCCGGACCTCTATTGTAGTAGCCTACAGCATCGATCTTTTGCACGACAGTTTTGGCAAGTTGGAACATCGCTCCAATTCCCGAATTACCGACTTCGGCTCCGAGGGTACTCAGCTCTTGGTTTGCAGTAGAGGGGACGACATTCGCAACGTCTGCACCGAGAAGATCTGTCGCACACCAGGACTCATTGCGGTCACCAGGTTGGAGGAAGGAATTTGATTTCATAATGTCGTCCACTTTGCTGCTGACAATCGAGGCTTGCCACCACTGCTTTCCATCTTTGACCAGTTTCTCAAGCGGGGCGTTCTGCAAAACCATGATACCCTGATCCAGAACGGAAGGGGTAGCGAGGAGCTCTTGAGTTTCGCTGATTTGGAGGAATAAGTCCTTGCTCTTTTGCGAGAGGTAAGAGTGACGACTCCACCGTTCCATGAACACCTTGTCAACCCTGATCTTTGACGCGGGGGGAAGACGGATCAGCATACGAAGATGTCTATTGTTTGGCTCTATCTGGATGCTTTTCGCCATAATTCGTGCAGCTTCTTCAAGATCTGGGTCGGCGCCTGTATTGTACTCGATAAAGCCTCGTACTCTGGCAGCTGCATCCCAGACTTGTGAAGGGAAACTCAAGTGCACCGTGCCCAGCGAGATCTCCGGATAGCGGATCATAGCATCTCCATATTCATTAACTGAAACGACAATGGTCTTGTTCGGACCAACGCGGCACCAGAGCTCGTACTTTACGCCTCGGTGGCTGTACTTTTGGTCGAACAGGCGAGTTTGGTTGACTTCCAAGTCGATGAGAAAGTCAATGTCCGCAGGAGATGAAGTCAAGCGCTCGAAGAATGACATTGGAGGTGGTGTCAAGTTATGCTCCGAGAAGAATAGCTGGTGGACCTGCTTGTAACTCATCTCCCTCTCTTTGGTTGAAGCTGGCAGGCTGGGCATGAACATAAGTCCGAACTGGATTTCAAGGCTCAACATTCCCGGAAAGCTGCGAACTGAATCAAGAATTGGTTCAAGGAAGCGAAACAGAGTCTCTGTTGACTCATGCATGTGCTTTTCTCTTGATGATTTCACAGTCGCCTTTGTGGGCAACGCAGTGCTTCTTTGTGGCTGTGCTTCTGTTGGTTTGGATCCTATTCTTCGCTGCCAGAAGTTAGAAATGGGGGCTTGAACTTTTTCCTTGTTCTCTGCGTCGGTTCCAACATTTTCCTTCCGCTGCGAGGCATTAGCAGTGTGAACTTCAATCTTTGCCTTCCTCACTGCCTTGGTTACTTCATCCACCCATTGAAAGGCCTTGTCGGGAGGCCGTTGGTGGAACATTGTCTCGTGGAATTCTCTTGTCTGAGTTTCCTCTGAGACAGCCAGGTTTTCGGCAACCTTTGCTTCCGCATCTTGTTCACCATTTTCGGACTCGGATTGTTTCAAAGAGTCACGACGCAAGTGAGGAGAAAGCATATGAGGTGAGATATCAATGAGGTCAGGATGAAGAAAGGGCACCCTCTCAGTCCCCTGGCCAGGGTGTTGGCGTTGCTGAGTATTATCGCGAGGAGCAATACCACGGGGAGCACTATCACGCGGGGCACTATCATGCGAGATAGAAGACAGAGCTAGAGGTGCAGGATTAAGAATGCTAGCATCAAGAGGTAGCGCAATCTCCTCAATGCCGGGGATTTCTGGGACAGGATTATCCTTGATCTGCCGAAGCAGATATTCCATTGCTACCTCATCGGCCGTGCTGCGGCATTCACGAGCCTGTTCGTGTTTCTGTTTGTCTTCGGATATGTCGCTCTCATGAGAAGAACTGGCAACTTCTGAATCAGGCAATGGCACACTTGTAACGAGCCCTGGTTGGAAAGGCTCGCTAGTAACAGACGCTGGAGTTGTCGCACGGGGCATCATCGGATCTTGGGTTGGCTCAGGACAAGGAGAGACGTTCTGAGTTAGCTGAGGTCGTGTAGTTGTCTCATTGATATTGGGCATATCGAAAATATCACCAGTTTCAGTAAAGGTGGGAGCCTCGCCATGCTGGAATTGGCCATGTTGAGCATCAGTAGACTGTTCCGGAACACCACTCGATGAGGCCGTGGCTAGCGGATCGAACGCAGGAATGTGTTTGAGACCGCTGTTGAGGCTTGTCACTTCGCAATCGAGATCGATCAGGTCTTCTATTTCCTCTGTGGTGCGATCCGGCCGAGTGGATGTGGTGCTTGGCTGTTGATCTGTGATATTTGGCTTGCTGGACAATTCGTCTATTCCGGTTTCCCTCGTGGTCTTGGCCGTCTCAAGCATTAGCTTTATCTCTCCCATCACTGAATCAACACTTCGCGCTGGAGGCCTTGTAATCACCTGCGAATTCGTTGTCTCGACTACGCCGAGGGGCCTGGGCCTGTCTCCTCTTGGAGAACTAGAGCGAATTGGTCGGCGCCGAGTGAAAAGCTTTGCGGCTTGGTTAGGAGACATAGGCAAAGTAGTTGCATTTGGCGTGTCTCCCGGCTGCTTGGGGGTTGCGCTTGGAGAGGTAGATAGAGCTTCGAGACTAGGCGTAGCGATTGACCTTTGTTCCTGAGTAGAGGTAGAATAGGTAGAAGGGACAGGACCGGTTGCCTCAGATATTGTTCCCGATGTTTGAGAAGCTGCATTTGGAGCAGTGCAGCCAGTCGGGCTGCACAGAAGACTAACAGGTCTTTTCTGTTGAGGCAGTGATACAGATGAACCGGTTACCTGTTGCTTCCTGTTTCTCTCCACATAGCTGAGTCTGCCAAACATGGAGGTACTTGGTCCACGAGGGGTGTCTATTGGCTTTTCTTGTCGAGACTGGCTAGAGGTTGCTACGGTTCCATCTGGTAGCATAACCACGCGTCCTTTGACGCCTGCGGGCTTGGGCTTGAACGGACCAGCCTGTCTCCGGTCCAGTGGCACAGAAACGCTGGGCTCAGGCTTGGGCGCAACAAGCTTAGGGGAGGTGGGCTGGTCTTCCAGTGAACCTTTTGTATGACTTTCGGTTGCCAATGGCCGTTTATTGACACCCCGAGAGATCCATTTGTCGACATCCTTTGCCTTGACAGTAGATAGATACGGGTGCCGAGAATCGCTCTTCTCATGAGAGGTCTCACTTTTAGGCGGGAGATGCTGGTCAATTTCCCCTAGAAGAGGATCGGCTTTCCGACCGATCTCTGGGAAACGATAGTCTTCCCAGTCTCGAGTAATTCTCGCATCATTCAGGGGTACTTGCAGCGGCTGCCGAAGTTTCCGAAGTGGACGGAACTCGTTGGCAAACTCATCGAATTCGCAGACCACCAGAGTCATTATCTTTGGGAGACGAAGAGAGGCATTCCGGTCAATTAGAATGCGCCTCACGGCAGTTGTGCTGATCTGTGAATATGCCATGATGCGAAAGGTAGCGTCTTCTCGCTTCGGAGTGAAGATACTCACCCCTCGGTTTGGGTTCTCGATGAGATCCTAGAAAATATTAACATACAAGGACTTGGAAAAAGAAGACTCAAGACCATACCAAACATTCTTCAAGGGAGTCGAGTATATCCATTGCCTCATCGATGTGGTCCATATGTTGCGCAGAAATACGGAGCCCTCGAGCTCCCTGCACTTTAATTTGTGTTTGCGTCCTTTTGGAAATACGAAGTAGGAGAGGGCTCGAGGCATTAGAGATGGGGCCCAATCCCGCCTGTGAGGGATACCAGAACTTAACAATGGTTCCATCGTCAGAGGGTTGTGTCGGCATAATATCCTCCACTAGGGTTTCCACCTTTGGCTGCGCACTGCCGTAGCCAGGGAGGGGATTGGGATCGAAGTAGGTTGAGACTGGAAGTTGACGAACTCTCGGCATCTTGAGTAGAGCAGAAGTTAGTACAATATAACTTAGATGCTGGGGGAGCATCGACACATACCTCAAGTAGATCATCATCGCGATGCTCTTCGATATAGCTTGCAAGTAGCGATGTGATTTGGACGTCAAATTCCTCATCGAACTGACCGGCGACGATCAAGATCTGGATAGGGTCAGCAAAGCCACCATTGTAAATAGTGTACAAACCTACATGTTTATCACGTAGATACTGGACCTTGATCGAAGCACTGGGATTCAATGCCCTATGTTGAAAGTTAGTTTATATCAGCATGAATATGTATAAATAATATGGCATACTTGAGCTTGGCTCCGATTTCGGGGATCTATATCGAGTCTGGTCAGTCCCGGACATGCAGAATGACAAGTGTGCGGATGGTAAGCTTACCCCTTGATCCTCCAGTGACCACATTGAAGTCAAATAAAGGGTCCGGTTGTTAGTCATCTTGATGCCGTTTGGGTGCCGTTTGGGAGCTTTGAGTGATCTGGCGTGATGATGCGAACTTGAGCGGATTGAAGATTGAAGTAGGACGGAGGTAAATGAATTGGATCCGGACGTCAGTCGGACGGATGCGAATAGATTTAGGGACGGAATGCCTGGCCTTCAATCGATTTGAAGACCTGGATTAGAATGAGAGATGAATGGAAGAAGCAATTCCGCAAGAGGTAGTTCGATTGGTCCCGGGAAAGCGACAATGGATTAAGTAAGAGGCAGGTGAAAGCAAATCGATTACACAAGGCTAGGAAATGAGCGCCTAGACAATCGATTGATAGAGCACACCGTAGTTAACGGTGCATATGTGACGGAGATGAAGATGACGGAGGAAGAGCGGCGAAGGGCGACGAAGAGAGAGGAAGCGGGATGTGAAGTAAAGTCGAATGAGATACGCTTCCTATTATGGCAGCGGCAATGTTTAAGCCTTTGCAAATGGAAGGAACAATCGGAGTCTCGGCGTGAACGCGCGGTGCTATCTTGTATCTAGGACGATGAGATTGAAGTACAATGGAAGATGCATAGTACATAGGGAACAAATCAAGCAAAGTAAAAAGAGTATAAACTTCGAATTTAAGCATAATAAAACGCCCATAAGTTCTAGGCTGAAAGGGAATAGGTAGCCACTCTTTAATGGTGTCTTGAACATGAGCAAGAAATAAGACTTGCTAACATGTCCACGGTGTAATCATATCCAGGCAAAAATATGCAGGTCGTCAAGCGTCATATCTAACAGGGGGGTAACAGTACAACATTGAACAGGGAAAAGTGAAAATGCAGGTAAAAGTAAGAAATACAAAAATCAAGGGATACACGACCGAATTGAACTCTGCCACGGGTATCTGCTGCAAAGGGAAACAAACGCCATGCACCGGCCAATAATGGTCTATGAGAAACGAAAAGGAGTGGTGGATAGGGGGTAGTCAAGACATGGGATCGAGTGCGAAGGTGAAATCGGGGCAGGAAAATGAAGTTGGAGGGCGGTCTGGGATTTGGCGGTAGGTATTGAGGGATCCGAGCAGAGAGCAGAAAGAGGAGGATGCTGATAGACAATTTGCATGACTGGGGTTGAGGTTTGGCACAAACAAGAGATAACGCTCGGATTATCCCGTGCTTTGTCGACTTTCATTAAGCCGGATCGCCCATTTCATTTCCGTCTCGGTCTCCTTGAGCTGAGCAAGAACCCCGGCAATCATATCGTTATTGGATTTGGCCGATTCAATCGTTTCGCGGAAGTCGTTATCCTTCAGTTCCTTATATGCAGAATGCTGAGCGAGCAGCTTCTCATAAGATTCCTTGAGGGAGTCAAATTCCCTGTTCTTCTGATCTGCAAGAACCTCCAGCCGCTCGGTGGAGTGTATATGTGTTTTCTGCGCATTGGCGATAGTCATGAACTCGGACCAGATGGCATTGATGCGTTTTGTAAACTCCGCCTTGTCGCGTTTTGTCGTGCCGGAAAGCACCTCATACTGTGTCTCGTGGTGCTTGGCGATCTCTAGTGACCGGGCTTGTTCACGGTTGTGGTTCTCGCGTTCGTCACGCATCATCTGGTTAATCTGGTTTGCGTCCATTTCCGCTTCCTCCCGCTTGCTGCGCTCTTGATGGAGCTCCGTTCTTAGTTCCTCCAGCTTCCGGTCTTTCCGTGCAATTGAGTTGAGGTTGGTCTCGTTGACTTGTTCAAGGTTCCGTAGGCGCTCATTCATGTTTTGTTGCTGGATCTTGTAGGCCTCGTTCGTTCTTTGGTACTCCTCTGCGCGGGACTTGTAGAGTGTGCATTCACGCGTTAAACGAGCTATTTCCTCCTGGAGATTGTGGATAACACGGCCTGATTTCCCTGTCGCTGCGTGGCCGACTGCTGACCATTCTGATGTGGGGGTATCGCCATTGCTTGTCTCGGCGGGGGTCGCGGAAGGGTTCGGAGGGTTCGAAGGAGACGAGGAGGCTTGAGTATAGTCACCTGGAGGGCGGGGATTGTAAGCTTGAGATGTAGAGGGAGTAGGATTGCGATCACCAACCATTCTGGCCTTCGGCGGCTGGTTCGTCGAGGAATCCGTTATGCTGGTGCATGTTCAATTGTGTGTCCACATGCGGGAGCTTGACTTGTGGTGCTTCTGCACGGATAGGGGGGTCAGCAGCAATCGGTATAAGATTTTTGCTAGGGCTGAGACGCTTCATGACCCGTTTGAAGCCCCCCATGGTGACCGCCCGCGCCTGTCATGAGGAACCGGATGGGAAGAGCAAGATGGGAGTAAAAGCCAGTGGGCCTGTGAAGGGAAAGGCTCATACCAATATTAGAAGCCAATTGAGCTATGATGTGAGGTCGTTGTCTTATGATTTCGCTTATTCAGCTAGACATCGCAAGGGAGGCCTTAGATCAATAAAGGCGCTGTCTCATTCGATCATCAAAGATCATCGGAAACTAAAACAAAATGATGCAGAAAATTCCAAAAACACTGAAGTAGCGGTAAGAAGAGTGGAAGTTGGAAGATCAGTGGTTCTTTGTGGTTCAACTCCGCGTCTGTGACGGAACGCCATGGCGCTAGCGGAGAACCACAGGTCTTATTTTGTTTCTTTGCTTTTTCTTCACGTTTCGGTTTTGGTTCCCATTTCGGATGAATTGAATATGGTAAAAAGTAATTGCTTGCTTCTTCAAAGCCTCAGACCCCCTATATATCAACGATATCCAGGGGTATTCTATATACAGGAAGTTATTGCAGTTTTCCGCAACTCCACCAAAACACCCAGTCCAAAGATGAGACCGACAACGCCAAAACAGATGAATGAACTAGACAAGGTAGGCCAACAGACCGACAATACCCATTACCAACTGTACGGAGTATTGCGGGATTGAAGCTGCGCCAGTCTGCGCGCTTTCGGTGGGGGATGCTTCTTTGCCATGGACAACCTCAGTGCGGGTGGCCATCAAGCTATCGGTGGAGCTGGCAGCGGCAGAGCTAGAAGGACTGCCAGATGGGCTACCAGAAGGGCTGGCAGCAGAGCTTATGAGGGTCTTGCTGGCAGAGCTAGTCATTGTGGTCTGGGTTCCTTGGGTTGACTCGGTAGTACCACCAGTGGTCTGGGTGTTAGGGGCGGTAGTGCTTCCAGTGGTACCAGTGGTTGCAGCAGTAGTGGTAGCAGCGCCAGTTTCGGTGGTATCCTTAGCTTCGGGGAGCGCAGCGGCGGGATTGCTGCCCCCCTTCAGCAAAGCGGTATAGTTAGTCTGGTCTTTCTGTTTGATTTCGAAGGCGTATGTATCCTCCTTTTTGACAGAGTCATCAGGAGTCCAGGTGAAAGTGCCCCCCTTGGCCTGGCCAGTGAGCGGCTTGACGTCCTTCAGGTTGCCTGCGGAACCTTGGCGGAGGAGAATGGTCACAGGCTAAATGGGGTCAGTTTTTTAAGATTGAGCATCATGGGAGAATTGTATTACCTCATCAGGAGTAGCACCAGTCCATGTGAGGGTGACCGGCTTGCCAGGTTCGAGGGGCTCCTTGGGCCAGGAAGTGAAGGATAGAGGGTCGGCGGCGAGACAAAGGGACACAAGGGAAGCCGTGACGGCGACAACACTCTTGGAGAAATGCATTGTGATTAAAGAAAGTCAATAGGCGGTCGGTCTTTTAAGGAAAGTGAGATGATATTACAACAATTGTGTGATATTCGCGAACTGGGTGAGCTGGGACGGAAAACGCGATACAACTTTCAAGAACTTCGGTGGCGCATCGCGATTCTTAACTGGCGGCAAGAATTGCCTGGATCTCTCCCAGCCCCACAGAAGTGACATTGGAAGTCGCTTGTTGGTATTCCAATGCTGAGAACCAAGGGCGTTTTGGGAGAATGTTGCATTCCAGTAGCCCTAATAGTGAAGCATCGATACGCCGAAGGAAGCATGTCGTCCACCTTGGCTGGGGAATGCCTGCTAGCAATTGGGAATTCTTGAGACGAATTTAGTCTAATAAGACTTTTCCTGGGGAAGCTGCAATGTTTTCATGGCGAGAGTATGGGAGCCATACTGTCTTGTCATTCAGTATCATCCATCGAACTGGGGTGATTGCGGCATGGCTTCACCTTTCAATAGTGGCTCAAAGCCTGCAACAATGGGTCAGCGATAAAACAAACGGCTCATAACTCATCGGTGAGAAGATTGAACTCTCATGACCCAAGAACATGACTCGCCGGGATATGCTAGAATGCCATCCCTTTCCGGTTTGTTATGGTGGGGACTAGTCTATAGGGCTATGGCGATCAACGAGATCATTTCTTGCACCCCGTAAAGCATTTTTCGAGCCTGTTTCTTTAATAGATCTCATACCAAGGGGTGTTATATGCTTAGTGGTATGATCTGGGGGTTGGGGTAAATTGATCGCCATCCATACAGCACGGGGAATACCGGATCTTTTTCCAGCCTTCCACTCAATCACCTGTTTATATCAATAAAGTTCAAAGCCGTAAGCTTATATGGATAGGGAATGATATTAGCAATGGCAATAATATCACGGAGTAAATTGAATCTGAAAGACTGTATAGGACTGGATGTTGCGGGATTAAAGAGTATATATCTCTGACTTTGATCACTACAACATAAGCAGGGACTGAATTGGCTTCATCCACCTATGATAGTTACAGAGCATCAATTACCCCCAAAACCTAGCAAGTGCGTTACTGGTATCATTGATTTTGCTACAGAGTATATGTTGCAGAGTTGCCCTGTGACCATTGCCGCGACACTCATATCGAATGTCTACTTTCAGCATTGGTACCGCTAGGGTTAGACTTGCAGCAAGGGATCTGTTGGTAGACGATCATTCATCTTCCAGACAGGGATACGACTATACCCCACAATATCTAAACGCTTGGTGCGACTTCATTGTGAAACAAATTGAATTGGTATACGCTGATATATGAACCCTCAGAACTCCCACAAATTCCGCATGAAACATCCTGGACCAGAGTCCACACCACCATCTTCCTCTAGTAGACGATCTGTGAAGATACGCTTGGGAATCTGGTACTCGACAACAGGAATCTTCTTGAGATTCCTCTCTTCCACTCCAAGGTCTGCAGTTACCATGCCGGCATATGTGTGATCAAGGAAATCTTCCAGACTGTACGCTTGTTTTGTGAACTGCTCCGAGATGATCCGTGCAATGGACGCAACGTTGGGGTGGAAGTGAGATTGAAGCGTCACAATCTCCCAAAGACTGCTTTCAATGGCGTTGGTCATGTTGGGGTCGGACTCGTTTGGATCGAACGGATCGTCCATGCCTTCTTTTTCCACTTGTGCCAGGAGATCCTTATCCCGAATAGATCGATGCATCATGAATGTAGTTGTGGGGTGGTTCTTGAAAAAGTTGTACATGAATGGAACGATCACCACAATAGCCGGGGGAGGAGCGTTCAGTGCAAGACGAGCGAGACGCTTGATGAAGCTGGCCACCAATGTGGACGGAAGATGGGTTGAGGACAAGAAGGTGTTCAGCAATCGGAAGAATCGCGATCTGTGCTTTGAGTGCAGCAGCTCGGAATCTAGGAGAGAGTACAGCTTGGTGTAGAATTGAGGGTAGTCCAGGTTCTTTTCCTGGATCAGGTAGAAGAGACCAGACAGCGCGAGGAGAGATGTCGCACCACCGACATTGTATGAGTCCGTCAAGAAATCCATCAGCAGTTCCGGTCGGTTGAACCACGGCTCGATGTTATGCACCATCATACGCAGCAGGCTTTTGCGTTGCGATTGCGAGAGGTTGTTTCGTAGAATGGCCAGCCATGCCTCCTGCGCCTGCTTCCTGTGGGAGTTCGCCGAAACTAAGCGCTTATTCTTGGTATCACGTTTCGCGTAGAAGTTCTCGAACTTGTGTTCCGGTCCAGGTACCTCATCGCAGGTCTGAAGGATCTTAATCAGGATTTCAAGGATCTCGGGTGATCGTGTCGTAGAGGCATAGTCACTGGTATAAGTTAGCCACAAGACTCGATAGCTGGAAAAAGATATACGTACGCCATCTGTGTGAAAGTGTAATATCTCACATCCTCATACTCCTTTACAAACTTGGCTACGGCCTCGGACTGCAGATCCTGACCGTTGTCGGCCTCGATGATGGCCGCAAAAATATCTTTGAAGAAACCCGTTGACCAAACATTATTCTCGGCACCTGGGATATGAGCGAGACGTTCCTTGACAATGCGCATGCTCAGCGTCAGAGCGGCAACCTAGAGATCGTCAGTAATAATAAACCCCGCCAGATCAGAGCACACATACCTGAGAGGCAACATCTGCCTCGCGCATGATAGCCACAAGAGCATTCTGATAATCAAGGCAACGCTCCTTCAACCATGCCACAATGATCTTCTCGTTCTCGGCTGCGCGGCTTGACTCGGTCAAATTTCCTCCGGCGATCAATCGGCTGAACACACGGCAAAGAGAAACGGCCACAGCCATCTCGGGGTTCTCAGCCGACTGCTCGACATTGAGCATGGATAGGAGGGTCGCAATATTGTTGTAGCCCTTCCGCGACTCCGCAATTTGATTCTCTAGCTCTTGAATAGTAGACAGTTTCTCGGCGAAATTGTCCTCGGCGACAGCGCGGCGTTTGGAGGATGGGCCGCTGGCATTCTTGCCGCTCTTGCGCTTCTTAGAGCTTGAATCCGTAACAAGTGCAGGCATTTTGGGCAGGTGTCTTGTAATGTACCGTGAATAGTTTATCTGCAACTTTTTTTTATCGTTTGGACTATCTCGGAAGCTGGTTTTTCCGAGGAACGGAATGACCTCCCGAAACGGCTAGCGTCTTCACCTCCTAGCCATCCCGAACCTCAAGTCTCCTCAATTCCGTTCACCCACCCCATTGACCAAGATTCTTCCATCTGCAACAATGGCTTCGCGTCTTGCTAAGAGCGCCATTGGTACGCTTTTTACGAACCTCAACCGTCTGAACGACTCGATGCCTTTAGTTACTAACTCACCTTAGGCGCATCCCGACTTCGGCCGGCTCTTCCCGCCCGTGGTGTCCCTGCCGTCACTGCCAACCTGACCTCCTCCCGTCAGGCATCCAACGTTCCCGCCGAGGAGCCCGCTAAGAAGGCGCAGTCGATCCTGAACGCCCTCCCCGGTAACTCCCTGGTCACCAAGACCGCTACCCTGTCTGCCGCCGCCGGTCTGTCCATCGCCGCCATCAGCAACGAGCTGTACGTCATGAACGAGGAGACCGTCGCTGCTTTCTGTCTGCTGTCTGTCTTCACCGCTGTTGGCAAGTACGGTGGTCCCGCCTACCGCGAGTGGGCCGAGGGTCAGGTCCAGAAGCACAAGGACATCCTGAACGCTGCCCGTGCCGACCACACCAACGCTGTCCAGCAGCGTATCGACACCGTCTCCCAGATGTCTGGTGTTGTTGAGGTTACCAAGCAGCTCTTCGCCGTTTCCAAGGTAGGAATACCCGATCGCGTACGTTGATATTTGGGTTGTTGACAGTTCGTTTCAGGAAACCGCCCAGCTCGAGTCCCAGGCCTACGAGCTCCAGCAGCGCACTGCCCTCGCTACCGAGGCCAAGCAGGTCCTCGACTCGTGGGTGCGTTACGAGAACCAGGTCAAGCAGCGCCAGCAGCGTGAGCTTGCCGAGTCCGTCATTGCCAAGATCCAGAAGGAGCTTGAGAGCCCCAAGGTTCTCCAGCAGATCCTTCAGCAGAGCGTTGCTGATGTTGAGCGTGAGTTATCCACCATCTGACCTTTACATGGAATAGTGCTAATAAGTTCTAGGCATCATGGCGTCCAAGGCCCTGTAAATGGGCTTAGTCGCTCACTGCATTCGGCATTGTGTACAAAACTATAAGGGCTATTTGCATCTGCCGAGTTAGACCTTGCAATACCATTTTGATTCTTACTCTATAATCGGACACGCATGGTTTCAAGACATGTTCTCAAGCGTGGGTTTGGAAATGCCCACCGGCTGATGTCTGGCATATGAATCTGTTTGGGTCAGTTTCATCGTAGAACACTTTGACCAGAATATGATACGAAGAGATTCTCAAGAATGCCCTTTGATTGTAGGTGACTGGTACCACTCTGGAGCTATGTAGTATGTATTTGGATGTACTTGGATGTAAACACTGGCCATTTATTTCCCGCAAAGGCTAAGTCCATGCACCCGAAGTGCCCTATGTATGATATGCAGGGTCCAATGCGGGACGCCACCGGGGCCGTGGAGAATGCGATAAGATCTATATACTAAGGTTTCATCTATCTGGGGAATTCAATGTCATAGCATATGTCCCTAGGATATCCAAGTATTTCAAGTGTTTAATATGTCCAATTTGTGTGTGCACGCGGGATAATCAGCCAAGACCCCCGGACCCCAGTCATCAGCCCGTGTAAGCCGCCCTACACAGCCACTGTTTATTCTTTGTGGTTATTTTAATGTCATATTGATCCTCAGCCCTACAAGTATTTCTGACAAGACCTCCCTCGCACCTACCTAACCTTACACTCGAGTATCACACACATACAAGCCCAGATCCACTCCCCGCCGGCATCCGATAAGTAGAGGTACATCATGCCCTCACTACGCAACATCCTCCACAAACGCGACGGCCTCAGCAACGAACCATCCCAAAATGCACCAGCAATACCCCCAACACCCGAGTTCAGACTCATCCGCTCAGATACGCACACCCAAGAGATAATAACCCCACCATCTAACCCAAACGACCCAACCCCATACCTATCATCACCAACCCAAGACGACCCCGTATCTCCGCGCCGGAGCTTCCAGCTCTTCAACCGCTCCCCCAGACGCCCCTCTACATCCTCACAATCCCCGCCCCGTCGCGAACGCCGCCTCTCAAACCTCCTCCATCTCGACCACCGCAGTCGCAGTAACTCGCGTGACTCCTCCGCTAACATCCCCGCGGACCTCCCGCAGATCGATGATGATCAAGGCGCGAGTAAGCAGGAGCGCGAGGCGTTGTGGGAGAAGAGGGCCACTGCGCTTGTGCAGCAGAATCCGAAGTTCGCGCACTCCGGTGCGTCCTTGCCGGGGCGGCAGGGGGAGGGGGAGGCTACGCTGGGTTTAGGGTTGGGAATGGAGCAGGCTAGGTCGAGGAGCTCGAGTCAGAGTCGGGTTGGTGTGAATCCGGATGAAGATGTAGGTGCTTGCTGATTATATATTTACGTGATGATTGGGGCTGTTGGAATGTGGGACTAACGGGTTATAGATTAATATTCAGGAGGCGATTCGACTGCATGAATCTGGTGGTGAGTTTTGTTTTTATGTTGGCTGGAGATATATATTGGTTAACATTGAATATAGATCTCGAGCGATCAACTCGTATGTTCGGACAGCTTGCTGATCCAAATGGCGCGAATAATCCTTTGAGTCAGGTTCTTTATGGCCTCGCACTACGGTAACAGAACGCCCGGCTACTTCCCAATTTCCTAGATGCTAATAAAAGTCTAGACACGGATGGGGCTGTCCTGTAGATACCGCACAAGCCGTGACTTATCTCTCCGCTGCTGCTGCCAACTCGGCCGCGGTCGAGGCGGAGGCCCTCCGTGCTGGTGTTAATAAAGGGGGATCTGCAAAAGGCGAACTCGTTTTGGCCATGTTCGAGTTGGCCAATTGCTTCCGCAATGGGTGGGGTATTGCAAAGGATCCTGCTGCTGCTAGACAGTATTACGAGACCGCTGCGAACCTGGGTGACACTGATGCTATGAATGAAGTGGGATGGTGTTACCTTGAGGGCTTTGGAGGCAAGAAGGACAAGGTACGTGTGATCTCTGCTCAGGTGCGTACTCAGTGCCTATTCTGACTCGATGTTGTTATAGTTCAAAGCGGCCAAGTATTACAGACTCGCCGAGGAGAATGGGTGCCCTACTATTGGGAATTCATGGTATGTCCGACTGACCGAAGATCTGAATTTTGAATCTAATGGGATACTATAGGATCTGGAAAGACAAGTACAACCCGAAGTGATCTGCTTCTTTAACAAAGGCAGTATTCATTACCATCTTTACTCCAGCGCTACGACGGGGGTTGTCATTATCACCTCTATTCTACGATTATGTGTTTCACGGTCTCATTGCTGTATCTTAACTTTTCCTACGTGGCACGTCAAGCATTCATAGGCGATATTCTATCTGAACATAAAGCAAGTTCTACAACTTCCAGATCATCATGGTGACTCTATATTCCATATCACAACTCTCGATGTTCATTTCTTGCAGTACATCTTTGCTCGGTGGTGGCATTACCATCTATACCAGTGGCACGCGCATCCTCCCCATCAAAAATAAAAGCAATGTCTTCAAGCGACCTCCCTCTAGTTTCAGGATAAGTCTTCCAAACAACAACCAAGACAACAAGCAGCACGCCCATAAACACAAAGTAGTATTTCCAAGAGATCCTTTCAAACGCAATAGGGTTAATAAGCTGATTAAAAATCAGTGCCATATAATTCGAGATCGTGGATATAGCGACACCCTTAGCACGCAGCGAGGTCGTCCAGATCTCCGCCGGGTACGCCAGAAGCAGCGGCGTGAAAGCGATGTCGTAGCCCGCATAGTAGATGAACAAGAACGGGATCACAGCTGTTCCGACGGCACTGGTACCCGTCGTCGTGAAGCTGCCCGACAGCGCAGTGATGAAGATATAGCTGATCAGCATGATCACAGTCGATGCAATGAAGAGCGGACGGCGGCCAGCGCGGTCGACAAGACACGCGCCTACCACGCTCATAATCAGGTTCCAGAGCTGGAGGAAGCCGTTTATGAGTGTCTGGTCCGTCGACGAGGTTACACCGATTGTATCGAGGATAAGGGTTAGATAGTATGATACCACACCACTAGAGCAGATACCCCGTCAGCAACGAATCTCTCCACCAATTTTTCTCGCAAGCATCAGTAGAACCCAAGAGAAATACTTACCCTCCATTCCACTGAGCAAAAACACCCAAAGAAACACTCAAGAAAAGCCGATACCGATTCCCACGAGTCTTGACACAATCAATCCAGCGCACCTCCCGTCGAGCCTTCCGCTCCGCCACCAGACCCCGGCTAATCTCCTCCATCTCAGAAGCCACCAACCCCGAACCCTCATCCCCACCAGCATGGAACCTAACCAGAATACGCTTCGCCTCCTCAAGTCTCCCACAGCTAATTAGCCAACGCGGCGAATCCGGCACACACAGCGTCCCAGGCAGGGCAAGAAGCGGTAATGCAATCTGCATAAGAACAGGCACACGCCACGACCAGCTACTCTGCACATTCCTCATGCCGAAGGAAACCCACGCCGACAGCAAGGACCCGACATAGTACTGGCACATGTAGATGGCCGTGACGAGCGAGCGATGCGATGGATACGCGATTTCTGTGACGAGGATCACAGCGCACTGGAACCAGGCGCTGGCGATACCTACCAGCAGACGGGAGTAGATAAATGCGTTGGCGTTTGGGGCGGCGGCTTGGAGTCCCACGCCAATGACGATGAAGATGTACCCCGCGAGGATTGTGGGTTTTCGGCCGAAGCGGTTGGCGGACCATGCTTGAATGGGTAGGAAAATAATACTGCCTATACTTTGCAGGGCGTTTATGAAGCCGAGTTTTATTCCTTTTGGGTGGTTCATGAAGGTTTGCCATTGGGGTAAGGATTGGAGGCTGTTCATTAGGGAGATGTCGTAGCCGAATGTGCTGGAGAAGAGGATTAGGCTTGCTATTAGGCTGTTTAGGTGGATGAGGTGCTTGGTTTTCCACCACGGTTTTGCCTAGGATTTGGTTGTTAGTGGGTTTATATTGGTTATTTGACTCAATGGGCAGGATTATTTATACCGAAACGAGTCCTGGGGCAACTCTTGCTCCAGGGCTGTAGGCTTGTCTTTCATAATGCTTGGTTTTCATCAGGAAAGGAGGCGACGATATTGCCGAGTGTATCTTGCACTGCCTGAATGCACAAATTCCAGACATCAATCCATCATTTTCTTTAACGGCATCCCGAGTGCCAGTACGGATATCCCGGGGGGTTTTCCAGGAGACTCCGGGGATTTGCGGAGAAGTGGACCTGCACTCAACTGCGCTAACTGTTGGCTCTGAGACAGTGTCCGACTTTGATTCTTCAGACGCCAAGGGTTGGCGGAGATTAGCCGAAGGAGTGGAATGTGGGATGTCATTGGGAGGCAAGTTCTGGTTCCCCTTGACCGCTTGTCTCACTCATTAATTCCAAGACAAACAGTTCTACACTCGGCAATTTGAGTAGACATTTCGCTAACCTCTTGTGAAGAAGGGACGAATTGAATATAACCTCAATTCCAAGGTCCATAACACCTTCATAAGATCTTCACCTTTACGAACTTCTCCAACGTCCCCCACCCTTCCAAGTGTCAATACCCGCAATATCCAAACCAACATCAACCTCGTCCTTCCTGTTGGTCATATGAATGGCACACTCAGAAACTAAGAAGATTGAATGATCTTATCCATCATTTCTCTCAATATTTGTCAAGTCCGATGCAAGAAGCTTTAGCATTCCCCCACACTACAGGGCCCCCCGGGGCCCCGCAATAGGCTTACCAAATGGGAGCCAGTATCTTGCCCTGCCTAATGAGACTGCCCATCACAAGACCCGCCTTTCCCGAAGTGCTGGCCTTGCGCTTGCCTTTGCCTTTCCCATCGGTCCGTACGGCAACCGCAGCCGATACACAATCCGAGGGTCGGACGTGCTTGCCATATTCACTCAATGCCCGGCTGGCTTCTGCGAAGCCTTCTTGTCTTGGGTTGTCGGGGCCAGTTATTTGGTTCTAACACCCCCGTTCAATTCGAAGGACCTACTGATATGTTCACAGGGCTGAATTGGTTATAGCCAAAGACAGTCGTGAGGAGCGGCAACAGCTCAGGTTAAACACGTAGCTCAATAGCGGGCTGTTCGTTGATCTGAATACAGCACTCGGTACATGATCTCATCGTGGACCCCAGATGTGAAGAGATGAAGACACGGCCCGTTCCCCTCCCCTACCCTCTCCTCGGCTTGGCTCTCTGGGCCTTACGAACGCTAGGAGCCATGTCCAATTGCTCTTTGGAAGCCATGGGTTATACAGCATCTCATCAGCCGTACATTCATAATGTCTGTCCCACTAGGACACAAATCACAAGATACATTGAGATGCAGAATTTCGATCGGCGATGTTGATCACCACCTCTCAAAGCGGCTCTATGGTTATGGCACAACAATCAGTGAAGTATGCGGGTCGAGAAGTACCTATTCTTGTGGTTCTGTATGCTGTACACATTTTGGGGCTATGCTGCTTCGAATCCCTTTATCTGGCTGAAGTTTAATATTTGCAGCTTGAGATGGCCTCTATACGGTTATTTACTAGCGTCATTCACATCGCATCTGGCTCGTCCCCACCCTCCTGGCTTGCAGTTCCTGGTATGCGATACGCCATATCATATCAAGGCCCCACGGCTATTGTTAGCGGATGCTCTGTTATCTCTAGGAATTCCCGGAAGACAATTCCAAAGAAGCAACATCGCCCCCGAAAGCGCTATGGTGAACGGCATCAGAACTAGAACACCCTTAGCTTGCGCAAGTACACCAACAATAAACGGAAGAACAGCCGCGCCACAACCACCGAAGGCTGCAGCAAACCCGATGGCGCTGACATGCAAGTGTTTTGGCAAGAGTTTTGTGGTAACAACCACAACCGCCGGGAACAACGGACCCAGAAAGAACCCCTGCAGGGATATTGCGACAGCGCCAGCGTAGAAGTTCGGAACGAGGTATAAAATGAGACAAAATGCTATCTCGAGCGAGATATAGGCCTACTATATGGTGAGCTTGTGACTTGGATGTGATATGCTAGGAGATCCTACCGAGATGGCAAGCTTCTCGCCAATCAAAGGAGTCACAAAACCAAGAATAACCCGTCCAACGGTTATTCCCAGCCAGAATCCTGTAGAAGTCATGCTACTAGGAAACGGTGCAGCGTGCCGCACTTCTTTCATGAATGTCACAATCCATCCTCCTAGCGCTACTTCGACGCCAACGTACCCAAGTAAGAAGATTGAGCAGACCCAAGTGATTCGCGCGGATGGCATTGTCGTTAGGACTTTGCGCAAGCCTGCTTGTTCGGATGTATCACCGGGCTGTTGTTCCTTAGCTAGCAGGAATGATGTTCCTGTAGAATCCCAGAAACACGCGACGCAGACGAGAACCTCGATTGCAGCGCCTCCAATCTAAGGAATTCAGTCACAAACCCCTGCCAGAAAAGCTAATGGACCAAATAACCACGTACCATAATGTAATAAAAATAATACCACGGCAAACCAGCATCCGCAACAAGCAGCGATGCAATGAGAGGGCTGATAACAGCACCTACGCCATAAAACCCGTGAAGCAGCCCGAGTAACTGATTCGCATTATCGAGGTTTCCAATCCAGGCATTCCATGCCGAGTCTGCGAGGCCATTCCCCAGACCTGCGAACATGAATGACACAACGAGGACGGGGTATGGTGGATGCACGCAGTTCAAGATGTATGCTATTAGATGGCATATGGATGAGACGAAGGCTACACCTCGTCGGCCTATAGCGCAATGCGCTCGCTCGTTCACGAGTGCGGCGGTGACGTAACCTAGTGCTGGAGAGAGGAAGACGAGGGAGACGACTGTGTAGGAGAGATTGTAATAGGTTTCGAGCTGGGAATGGATTAGAAGTAGAGGAGGATTTGGGATTTTGGGGGTTGAAGTACATATGGGAGGAGAGGCTGGATGATAATATCAGGTTAGTATAAGATATCTACTGTCTTGGGTGCATGTCTAGTGGGGGTCTTACACCGTATGCGGAGTCATTTGCTCCCATTATTAGGAAGCTCCAGAATGTCGCCAGTGTCTTTGCTATGTTAGATCGTGGATGGTTCCATTGTTCGTTGGCGATTTGGCAAGATGACTCAGACGGCGATGAAGACTGATTTTCATCCTGTAGGCTTGGACTTTCATAGATCGAGGGTTGTGGACTATCTTGCACTCCACTAGACATTGCTGTGCTGTTGAATCGACTAATTATTTCAAGAATTGGAAAAACGAATAGACAAAAACACCGAATAAAAAGTAGGCCAAAGATTTCTTATAGTCTTTACCTAAACGCACTACAAAAGCTTTGTTCGTGGATATCACCTGGCACTTCATGCAGCGAAAGTTGGGGAAGCTTCCTGATTAGTACCGGAGCGGGGATTTCCGGAATAGGCAGGTCCGCCAGCAAGCCCACTTCATATATATTTCTCCGGCCATGAGGAATTCCATTGTGACAGATCCCACATGTAGCCACTTCGAGTTTCCATGTAAATCTTCTATTATATTATATAGAGTACAACCGAGCACTAGAAGGCTCTGCTTCGGCTCCCAATGTGACACATCAGGCGGGATCTCTAACTACCCGCCTCAGACAGCCGAACGAAATCCCAGGCAGTCCGCTTGCGCACATTATAAGCAACCAACACAAGCCAGTCCTCAATTGGTTGTCATTCTAGTCGTGGAGAATATGCTGCAAGATGACTAAGCAACTGTCTATTGTCCTGGCGTACTATTAAGCGCCTAAACCATACCACACGACACCACATGTTATACATGCACCTTTGTTACCCCCTATGCTTCATATTTCTTGGCCAGTTCTTATTATTCTCTTACTTCTAACAATAAAGGGGGGAATATATATATACTATAAAGACTGTACATACTGAAAAAGAAGACTTGAGTCAACATGGCCGGTAAGTGGGTCAGCCAGATACACTAGTTCCAATTGATGCTACCTAGTCCGCCCATACTAATCCAGCTTTTATGGCTACCATTGCCATATTCCTGAATATTGATATCGGCGTTGGCATTGAGGAGCATTTGCACCATCTCAGCGTTCTCATCCAACGAAGCGGCTTGTAGGGCGTTGCTGATGTGGCCACCCTGGGAATTGACGTTTGCTCCGGCTTCCAGAAGTAGTTGCACCACATCACGGTGCCCTTCTTTTGAAGCTAATATCAGGGCACATCCAGCCGTCGTTTCCGTGCTAACATCTGCCTTGGTTAGGACAGGTTTGGCCTCTTGACTTGTATTGCCCTCATTATTGCCTACCTGAACAATTGTTGTATTGCGTCCCATGGGAGTTGTTATTGTTTTGAGGTCCACTGCCGGAATCCTGTTCTGCATGCCATCACCTTCACTGTTGAAAGTGACGGGTGGCGGTATTGTCTGGTTCATCGTACTCTATCGTTCTGGAAAGCAGAGATCTACTGTGTAACTCATGGGAGATCAAGATTGAAAAAGTTCAAGGTGCATGAGAAGCAGCGGTGTGTGTGTGGCTGGAGAGAGTATGCCCGGGGCTGAGGTGTCCCGTTGGGCCTCATTACATGCGTGTGATCAATCATGCATATACACAGCCCAAATGCTACCCAGTGGCCATCTATAACCTCGGCAAATTACAGACTACACAGATGTGCTGATCGTCGTATCTTGCATCGGCTGTTTCGGTATTATCCGCGTCGAAGTAAAACAACAATTGTCTTACCAGTCCAAACAACATTATTCTTTCCAATCTCTCAAACTCCAATCTTGGTGTTCGAGACACCAAGCTAGCCCAGCTTCGCGCATGGCTTTGTTAAACCGGGCTTTCAGTGGGTGTCGTTTCTTGTACTCCAGCTCTTTTGAGGATGCGCCAGACAGTAGAATGAGAGATATCATGTCCTTCGAGGCTCATTTCTGCAGCAATATCTGTGCAGGTTTTTGCATGACCGTCCTGGTCAGCATGTGCTTTTGAAAGCACCTGACTTTGCACTTGTGATGTCTGCTTTGTCGGCCTCCCAGAGCGACGGGCGTCAGCTAGCATAGCGTCAGAAATATTCCAAGAACGCGAGTTCGGGTCAAAACCATGTTCAAGGGCTCTTTCGTATATGCGGTTGACAGTGCGCGTTGGGAGGCCAGATAGCTCTGAAATAGTAGCAGTGCTAACACCAGTAGCTCTGCACGCTACTACAATTGTGCGCTTAGAAATATCGTGGCCCATGGCAGTAGGTGATAGGTGGTAACTAGGTGGGAGTAGTATAAGAGGGCATATAGAAAAAGGGGTTCCAAAGAGGGGTACTGGTATGTATATGCAAATATATACACCGGACTTTGTCCGCCAGGTGGGGTTTTCCTGTCTGGGCTGCCGCCGCTTTAATGAGGGCGATCAGGCTCAGGCTCAGGCTCAGTGAGTAAATCTCAGCACGCGCTCATGCTCAGTGATCGTCGAGAACTACTCAGCGACCGCTCAGTGATCACTCAGCCATTGCTTAGTCACCAGCCATCATTGTCCAGTGAGAGAGCGTACTCCTTTCCTTCCAGTCCAAGTCAAGCTATACCTAGAAAGGACATGCCCCGTAGGGTCATCTATTTTGTGAACACTAGCGCGTAATGGTTCGTGTGAGGTCCTCCCATTAACATTCGCGCGGCTGAGAAACCGGCCCCCATATTGTCGATCAGACGTTCTACCAACGTCGGAAGATGCAGCATTATCACCAACAGCGCCAAGATATCGACTCTAGTTGGTTCAGACAGTGTCCTCAGATGATTGCTACTAAAAATAGGTGAATTGTATTAGATTTCAGAGAGACATAGCTGTTCATCTCCCTGTTCATCTCCCTGTTCATCTCCCTGTTCATCTCCCTGTTCATCTCCCTGTTCATCTCCCTGTTCATCTCCCTGTTCATTTCGGACTTGTTCAAACCTGGTCATTCTATTTACTGTAAACAAACCAACCTTTGTCTTCTGTTTGATCATGTTATTCACACCCACAAATCATTGACCAACAATATATTTGTTTCATTACCGTAATAACTATTTCCCTTGCTGCACGCAGAATGAACGATTAAAGATACAATATACATTTGTTAGAGAGTCAATTTTGACTATTGGCGGGTTAAACAAATGCAAAAAGAATTATGGTATATTTTAATTGGGGATTTACGTTCAAATGGGGTTTCGTTCAAGATACTGTTCGTTCAGAATAATCGCTCAAGACAATCTTCGTTCAAATGTTCGTCGGGTTACAAAGTTTGCGTGTAATTCTCAGTGGTTACCTTCAGTATGTGCCACATTCTCAACCGTGGACGAGTTTGGGTGAACAAGGAAAGCAACCCTACTCTTCGCAGACTGTGCTAGGCCTTACCAGTTGTTTGTTCGTAACCTTCGCCCAGGTCAATCAAGACTAATTGTATGTCCTATCCCCAAGTTTGTTGCAAGATGATTCAGTGGCGAACAATTTTTCATTGGCCCGTTTTATTGTCCCATTACACAACATAGAGAGCTTTCGGCGGCCGTTTATTTGCCACGGGCTGCAAGTGCGGCCGTAGTATAACGTCTCGACCGCAAAAATACTGACCGAAGTGGACTACCAAGGAATTAGGGCTCATAATGTCTATCTCTTATTGACCGATAACTATCAAAAACAGTTGTTCAGAGTTCGTGTAATCCCGTAGATTGATGCACAAATACCCCAAAAAAGCCGCTACCAACTACTACGAAGCCTAAACAGCGGATCCAAATAAAATAAGCCTCAGGTAGACCTGATCTGAGTGGCCACGGGGTGTGTAGGAAGATTACACAGACTCTAGTGTCATAAGCAGTTATTATACTTCAGCATGCAAGCAGTACGGTATCAATTACATCTCAGTGACAACCCTGCTACAATCAACGACGGTTGAGATTTGAGAAGAAGCTCCACATCAAGAGGATTCATTTCAGCCAATCAGACCTATGCCGGCCAAAAGCCGCTCTGGCCGAGAACAAAGTGTCCTGAAATATAGAATCTATTTGTTTGGTCTGCTTGCTTTTTTGGACATGGCAGATCGACCATACTTATTTACGTTCGCCTCGGGTCAAAAAAACAAGACCAGGCTAGAAACCCTGTCGAATCATATTATATTACTGTGGGGTCCGTTCCGCTGACCTAATAATATTTCGTGGGGTTTCTCATTACTGTGGGCGGTCCACCTCGATAATTCAAATGCTAGTTATGTTCCTCCAGGGATGGCAAGCTCGAACCATTACTTCGTTAAAAAAATCATTCTTGTAGACAAAAATGAGGACATGACTTTCTTCACCGTAGGAGAGAGAGACTCCCATTCTTCACTGCCTATCAGGGATATAAATAGCCAGGTAGTTGAAAGATTCCCCGACCCGATCTACCACACTTTCTCCCCATCACCATGACGCAGACCTCTTCGACTCGGGTAGATCAAGATTTGGCTGAGTGAGATGTGGTTGGCAGATTAGGTTTGTTCTTGACCTTGATATGCGTGTTTCAAGTGCGTCAACGGGTAACAGCACGTCTGTCACGGCACGGCAATTTTCATGTATATCGTCGCCCTGATCGCCAGTGGTGGGAGATTATCAGGAAACTTTTTGGTATAGTCTCTGATCGCACTCCTTGATCGGTGGGTGTGTCGACCTTAAACTCCTTTGGCACACGGTACACCTCTCTGCGTTCAAAGGCTTTTAAAGAGGTCACGTGCCAGGAGTTCAACTGGATCCATTGCTAGCAAACTGGTGCAGTCCACCATTCCCTCAACGCACTGAATGCGTTCCTAGTCTCGGGTATATGGGGCCCGCCCTGTGAATTTGGGTTATAGGTCCAATGAGAATTAAATACCGTACAAGTAAATACCGACTTCCCGAGCACAGTCTGGTAGGTATATACATCTCGAGCACCGCAACGCCACCTACCCCCCCAACGCTCGGGGGGGACACTTGACGCTGGTTCTAATCTTATACTGGATAAGGGCAGTCCTTTTGTCCTTGGATGTCACTCTTCTTGCAATACAGGCTCGGACTACTAGATTCTGGAGGCAACCATCTAGGTATGTGGTCGGAGGGTAATTATGGGTATTGAGGTTATTCGGCACCTTTCGCTTGTCTCGATGGAAGAAGTTGTTCAAGTACGTTTAATTATGCTTTTGGTTATGATAGCCAAGGATTCACTGTAAGTGCTTAAAATACATGGCATAGACGGGCGGTGATTAGCCTGGGTAGACGTCTTTCCATCCGAAGAAGTATTAGCGAGAGAAATACGGTTAGATTTTATTGTTAAACTCACTTTTACTCATTGTTTAAAGGAAGGGCATCGGTGTAGGGAGCCTTGTTCAATCTATGTTCATTAAGACAAGGCACAGCATTGGTCAGACTTAAGCTCCCGGGAGCCTATGATAATATCTCGCCCGAACAGACAGATTATTTTTATTCAGCTATCTTGAAGATGTAACATTGTGACGCTCCCAGGAGCAAGTGTTTGGTCATGCGAATAGCGGGTCTTACTTCCGGTTATTGCTACCTAATCTGGCGAGAATAGTATGGCATCAAACCCCGAAAAGGTCTTCATCTTAGTAGCAGGTGACCATAGAATGGTAAGTGAATTTTATAGAGAGATCTGAAAGTATCCAATCAAAATCAAAGAAGATGCAAAGTTCGTCTAGAAAATCCAATTGCCTGCAGAGTTCCCAAATGTGGCCAAGTATCTATCGGGCACGGAAAATGCTCCTAGGAGCATTCGATCTACAATAATTGTAATCAGCCAATTGAACGATTCTCAGTAAATACATCCTGTTTACAATGGCAAGGATCGCCAACGAAGTGGCAAATTTACGATGCCCGCTCTTTGACTGAAAGGGAAAAGCTGTACGAGGGGTCGGGCTAGCTTCTTGCGTTTTATTTAACGTAATCCCCGCCCGAGCTGCGCACCCCAAAACATATAGTAAATGCGATAAATTACCACTTCATATCACAACAACCATATCTAGTTATAATAAGATATCAAAAGTCTATAATCTAGATAGTATTTCTAACTTGTTAGCAAAGTCTAGGAAAGTTAGTGGAAGTATTAATAGAGATATATATATTTATGCCCGCGATGTTAAAATCACGCCGTATTTTATGGTAAAGTATCAAAATAATCATTTAAATTGCTTAAATCTAAGATATTTTATTTCAAATGCTAAGGAGAGCCTATATCCCAATAATCGAGTATATATTGACACGGTTAGATACAGCCCATTTATGACTCCTCCTGCTGGGTGACCGTGCCTCGTTCAGGGTTCCTGATTGCTATGGACCGCACGTGACGGCGCTAGCGTATGACGCTTGAGGGTTGATTGGTCCTCAGTCGTCGTTTAAGTGGCCGCAGGGCCCCCGCGCCTCGAGGTTCGTAACACGGGGGATAACTGTCGAACTTTAGAGTGGGGCAGAAGGACGGTATGGTCACATGATACATCTAGTAGGCCAAAAATGCTCCATGGGCTACTCCGTACATTTGTAGCTTTCTTAGATACATATGTACCGTATTGTTCAGGGTTCGATCTTTCTCATGTTGTATCATAAGCGTATCGATATTAAAGGGTATGCTACGCCGACAATAACTCTCGGGATTCCTTCCTTTTATCCACCTCATACGATTACGAATCCCTTCAGTTTTATCAGATCTCTTCTCTATCATCATCCCCCTCTCAAACCACCCGTTCACCAGATTCTTCACCATGAGTGAATTCGACTCCCGTTTCCTCCGCCGTCTGGTAGGGACCAAGGTCACCACCTTTCTCGAATTCGACCCCCTGCAACAGCCGTCTGCCGCCTCTCTCTCTGCGGCCCCACTTCGGGCTTCCCCACCCGGAATCTCCCCGCTAGCCGCCTCGCCCTCCTCTGCAGCCTCGCCGTCGGCGGTCTCGCTCGCTACGGACTCTGCCGCAGCGGCCACGCTTAATACGGCAATATCCACAACGGCCCCTTCCATTTCCTTGTCTGGTTCGCCCCCGCCRGAGATTGGTTGCTCGTGGATAATCACGAAAAAGCTGTCAGAGAGGGCTGTTCACCTCACACAGGAAGACGTTGATATGGGCGGTGGGTCACCCATGACAGTAGGTAAATTTTTATGCTGTCTAGAGGAGAACCCGACGCGAATGGCCTTCATGCGAATTTATTATCAGATTCCCATCACTGGCACTGAGGACGCTGATCTGGCCACACTAGCCCAACAAATCCAACCTCCTGAAGTGTGTGGTGAACTTGAGGCGTTTAGGCTGCTAATGAGTCAAGGGTGTAGCTCTGTCCCACGTTTCTATGGCTACTGCGAAAAACAGCAAGGGGAGCATGACCTTGTTCCTGGAGGCTTTGTCAAGTACGTTGTGTGGGAGAAGGTGCCTGGGGAGCCTCTTACAGAGGAATTTTTCTGGAGCTTGGATCCTGGTACACGAGAGGATATCCGTGTTCATTTCCGTGCTGCCTTCGAGTGAGCTTACGCAAACCCAAGATAGTAGACTGGCAGAGCGCTAATACATTTAATAGAGAGATGCTACGTTGTGGTGTAAAACCACAGATGTCTAGAATCTCCAAGATCATTTATGATCAGTCCACCGGAAATGTGTACGTCAAGGATCCTACATATATTAGAAACACTTACTAATTGCTCATGAGTCTAGTCGTATCTCAGGCTTCCGGAGAGGATGGCCAATCCGTGATAAATTGGAATGGTCAGACACCCGTTATGTCGAGTACAGGCTGGCCAAGCGACACCACGACAGAGACTGGCCCTCTGACCCGCGGAAATGGAAGTATTAAAAAATCAGCCGTGTTGTAGTTAGTGAGTCTCAGAATGAGATTGAATCGCTTTTCCCCTTAAATGTCTTCTGCAAGTCGAAGGTTTCATGTATCTGAAGAGCTTACTTATTACTTGTAGCGGATACGATAACGTAGATTTAGTCTCTAGAGAAAGCACCCAATGATGATCGCCTGTTTGCAGATGAGAACGAGGTCAGTAGAATTTGTTCCACACTATCTCGGCATAACCCATCTCGGCGTGGTGTTGTTGACTACTCCATGATTCAACGCATCGCACCCTACATAAAAGAAACATTGCCTAACGGAGACAGCATGGGGATTCGTCCGGTGCCTGTCGTAAGTGTCAGACGACCGGACCACGGGAGAATACTCGATCCTCCATGCCCCTTGGCTATCCACTAGCTGTCTGAGAAAAATTGTCTCTTCGTAGTTGCTCATAAATCCATACACACACCCTAGCCCCTGCATATATTTGATCGGCTGAGCAAGTATTATCCTTAGCTGGTCGACGTCGTTGTATTTATCTTCTAACCAGTGATCCGCAATCCATGGCACCTTGAGCTCTCCAGCGACCTTCACATGGTGATTGTCGTCCTTCAGGATCACATCAGGTGTGCCACTGAAGGTAGACTGTACGCATTTGAAATCTGCAGAGCGTATTCCGGTTGAGTGTGATGTGAAGACAGAGTTGAGCACGTCGCCAAAGTGCTTGTGGAAACGGCCTAGAAGACCATGTTCATCACCAATTTCGACGTTTCCCTGGGCATAAGGGTCTCGTGTCTTAAGTGTCAGGGCTAGGGTCTGACTGCGAAAAGTGTAATTCTGGTGTGCCGTCTGCACAGAGCTCAAAAAGCCCTGCCATGGCTGAAGGACACCAGTAAACTCGAGGTCGTGTAAGGCGCTGTGTTGTGTATGGTATGGGCCAAGTGGGAGCTGCGGCGGCGCGGACGCGATCAACATCTCGGGACCGATATGGAGCGCCGGACGAGACATCTTGAGAGGGTCGTTCTTGACGTCAAGGCTATTAGCATCATCCTCAGTGAGCAGCGTATACTGACACAAATCACAGAGAGTACTTACGGAGCAAGGATTAAGCGGTAGGAGCTTGACTTTAGGGCTAAGAGTTGGATTTCGTCGAGCAGGGAGAGAGTGAAGACGATGCAGGGTGATGTCAGTTAGTTGGGACAGTTGTTGATCTTGGCCAAACAAGCAAGAGCGCGTATCTCAGCTGGAGGGACGCGACTCTGGCGATGCACCTTACCAGTTATATAAAACCCATATCTCGATAACACAAGAAGAATACATAACCAGAATTGGACCAATGACTGAGTTAGGATACGAAGCACCACAATTATTGGCACCAGTTGCAGGGACACGGCGTATATATGCGGTGCCTATGACGAGGTACGGACTAAAAAGCATCTGTCATTCTACTCCGGCTTCAGTAATAATCAAATACACGATGGGTAATGGAGTAAGATTAGTGTACAATAACTGGGTATGAATCTTCTTTCTATTTATCTGTCCTTTCTTCTTTTTCTGGATACTTTTCTACATCTTCGTATTACGAGAATAGTTGGTGTGAGAACGAAGACTTACAACCCAGGGCTGAGTACGGGAATCTCTAGGGAGACCATGCGTTTGTCTACTGGCATAATAGAGTAGGAATCACCCACACCTCGTACTCAAATTCGACCTCACTATGGCCTAAACGGATTTCCGAATGGGTACTAGTTACTCGTTACACCAATTAGACTATCCATTATACAGTAAGCCTATCTGTTGGTGATGCTGACTGCCTTTATAGTGGGCAGCTCGTGCTATCATATGGGAGTATTTACACTGAAGTTGGTGTCACGATCGAGAATGAATTAGGCAAAGCGTTGTATAGTGAACAGGTCAATTGGTGTTTGATAAAAGGTTCCGTCCGCCTACCACAAAAAGGTTTCCAACGCGGTAGATAGAACCTTTCTTTTTCTGTTACGATGTAATAATAGACGTGCGCTACTATATATAGTTAGGTATATTGGTCCTGGGCATGTCAGCCGTCAAGGCTGACATAATGGTCTTTTTGGCTAAAGCCTATGATCATGTGACCCAGGCACGTATAGTAACATTCAACGAGATAACTAAATCTGGGGAAGAAAGAAAAGAAGGAATCTATCTACTGGTCGACGGCCTTTTTATTCATGGCTGGCACCTCCCATTCGGAACTTCTCATTAAACCCAAATCTGCTAGTTAACTATCCGTCTTTAATCCGTAACGCCTACTATAACTAGACTGCGACATCGCCCGTCCACGGTGGGCGGTGGGCTATTCGGATTTTCGGGTGCCCGTCCATAACGCCCACTATGACCACCATATTATAAAGTTGTCTTAAATATATATAAAAATCAGATATATAGTAAATTATACTATATATATTTATATATATC
>PKQL01000165.1:0-59181 GCA_002916455.1 Penicillium sp. CF05
CTCCCACGCCTCAGCCTCCCTCCCAACACCTAGTAACCACCGCACACTCTCCTTAACACCAAACATCCCAACCCCCATCAGAACACCAGGTACAAGCTGCAATCCAACAGGAATCTGCCACTGTCGCGCCCCAGCCTCGTCTCCCATTCCCTTAACCCCATAATCAATCCAGTACGAAACAAGGATCCCAACCGTGTACGTGAGCTGATAACAACTCCCCAACTGGCCCCGGATCTCCTTTGGACTCATCTCCGACATGTAGATCGGGATGACGGTCGCAGACCCGCCAATTCCGAGTCCGCAGATTACCCGTCCGACGTAGAATAGAGGGAGGGAATGCGAGTCGATTGTTTCGAGAATTACGCCCACGCTGAAGATTAGAGAACAAAGACCCATTGCCAGACGCCGTCCGTAGCGGTTTGTTATTGGCCAGATTAGGAAACAGCCGGCGAAGGCGCCGGCTTGTTGGATTCCCACGGCGATTGCGCTTGTGTGGGTTTTTTCTGAGGGATGGATTGAGAAGGAGGTTGTGAAGGTGTGGAAGGTTAGGACGCCGCCTGGGACTTGGTTAGTATGAATTTGGTATTGATTGGATTGAATAGAACTGGAATGTTGGGTTGGATAGCTTGTCACTCACCAATTACCCCCGAGTCATAACCGAACAAAGCTCCGCCGCAGCAGAGTACGAGAGCGAACCAGTATATGCGCCAGTGGGGCCTTGGTCTTGTTGTTTCCATTGTAGGAGCTGGGTCTGGAGGCTCTAAATGTGGTATTTGGGCGAGCTGCGAGTATGAGGTTTTGGGTGTTGAGTTCCACCAGGTATTCAGAGTGTTGTACCAATTAGAGAATGGGAGTATAGGTTTATATGTACGTGTACTGGAGGTGGGGAGGGATGTGGAAAATATATCCATTGCATTGAACATGTCTAGATGTAAACTATTGAATTAGACCTGTCATAGATCCAAAAGAGGGAACGGGTCGGGTAGAGAGAGAGAGAGAAAGCTGTTTCTGGACGTGGAGATCCCCCGGGGGCTCGGATAATGGATTATGTCATAAGGGATTGCGTGACCGTCCACTGGTATTTTGTTATTTTCTTATACTTCGGACATTTCGTGATGTTCAAATCTCATTGGCTTATTTTTCTTCTTTTCTACCTATAGTACCTACAACATACCTAAATAGGTAGTCCACCTGGTGTCGATCAAATGTGGAGATCAAATTCCCCGCATTTCGAGCCGATGGCCGATGGCCGATTGGCGATTTCCATACAATGTGGTTGTACCTAGGTACCTATGTAGGTAATAGGGGTAGCTCCGATATATAACATTGAACCATGGTGTCACTCACCCAGCCCCTCATCTTCTCTATTTTCCTTCAAAATGGCAGCTAAACGTCCCAATTTCCTCGTTATAGTCGCCGATGACCTAGGTTTCTCCGATGTAGGCTGTTTCGGCGGAGAAATCCGCACGCCCAACATCGACCAAATCGCCAAAGAAGGTCTCCGATTTACTGACTTCCACGCAGCAGCAGCATGCTCGTAAGTTCCCTTGCTCAGACCACTAGCTCTCAGTTAAACTCACAATACCCAGTCCCACACGCGCCATGATCATGACCGGCACAGACCACCACATCGCCGGTCTGGGCAATCTAATCGAATGGACCAACATCTCCGGCCAGAATGGACCTAAAGGATCATCCATAAGTACTGCGCCCCAGCGCGGCATGCCCGGGTACGAGGGCTACCTCAACGAGCGGGTCGTGGCACTCCCCGAGATCCTGCGCGACGGGGGATACCACACCGTGATGTCCGGCAAGTGGCATCTGGGTCTAACCCCAGAGCGATCACCACACAAGCGAGGGTTCGAACGCTCATTCGCGCACTTACCCGCCTGCTCAAACCACTATGCCTACGAGCCGGAGCTAAAAGACCAGGACCAGTGCCCGACCTTCATCGAGGCGAGCTACATCGCCCTGCACATGGAGGACGACGAGTACGTACGCCATCTCCCAGAGGGCTGGTACTCGTCCGACGGCTACGGCGACAAGATGGTGGATTACCTGAAAGAATGGAAAGCGAGCGGCGGCAGCGACGGCCCTGACGGACAGGGCGACCGTCCGTTCTTCGCATACCTCCCCTTCACAGCACCGCATTGGCCGCTGCAAGCTCCGCCCGAGTACATTGCCCACTACCGTGGTGTGTACGATGAAGGGCCCGACGTGCTCCGCGCGAAGCGGCTACAGCGTCTGAAGGAGCTGGGGATGGTGCGCGATGACGTCGAGCCGCACCCGGTGCAAGCGGAGGAAGTCAAGGAGTGGGAGGAGTACAGCGCGGAGGAGAAGAAGAAGTCCGCGGTGGCGATGGAGGTATTTGCGGGGATGGTCGAGTGCATTGATTCGAATGTAGGGAAGGTAGTCGAGTACCTTCGGTCGATTGACGAGCTGGATAACACATTCGTGTGCTTCATGTCGGATAATGGTGCCGAAGGCGCGGCCTACGAAGCCTACCCCATGGTCCAGAACGGCGTCATGCCCCATCTGCAGAAATACTATGATAACAGCTTGGAGAATCTCGGGAATGGTAACTCGTTTATCTGGTACGGTCCGCGCTGGGCGCAGGCCGCTACTGCCCCGTCGCGTCTGTATAAGGCATATACCACTGAGGGTGGCGTGCGTGTCCCTTTTACCTGTCGCTTCCCTGCAAACTTCAATGTCAACCCTGTAGATGTTGCGGCCGGTAAGGGTGGGATCACGGATCAGTTCACCACGGTTATGGACCTGGCCCCGTCTATCCTGGATATGGCCGGGATCAAGCACCCCGCGCCGACGTACCAGGGTCGTGAGATTGTTGAGATGCGCGGACGAAGTTTCCACCCCTGGGCAGTGGGTCAGGCGGAGCGGATCCACCCGGCTGAGTTTATTCAGGGCTGGGAGACGTGCGGACGGGCTGCGCTGCGTTGTGCGGACTGGAAGATCGTTTTTATTCCCAAACCTAAGGGTCCGGAGAAGTGGCAGTTGTATAACCTCGTGCAGGACCCTGGGGAGATCCACGATCTTTCAGATTCCGAGCCGGAGAAGTTGAAGCAGTTGCTTAAGCTCTGGGATCAGTATGTGCTTGAGACGGGTGTTGTCCCGCTCTGTCCTGATCTTGGGGAATTTTTGGAGGCGACTGAGGCGCAGATGCCTGAGAATGCGTGGATGGAATTTGATTATTGGAAAGATGGGGCTAGAGAGCAACCGGAGAAGTTTACGCGTCAACCGCCGAGGTTTGAGCGGACTGTGAAGCCTTTCTGAGGGAGAGGGGTCTTATATTTCGAATTGTTCCGAGCAGTAACAAATACAAAATTGACTTATCGTTGTCCTTTGTTTCAGAAAATGCAACTTGCCGATACTCCTGGGTAACCGCGGGGTAAAGCAGTTCACCATAGACCATCTCTAATAGACTAGACGTACATCCCTCCTGGGCTCCTCATGCAAAAAATACCCAAAACACCAAAGGAGTTGAGCTTTTGATATTATCTACTGGGCGAGGATTGATTCGAGGTTCTTTGGGGAGGGGAGTTTGGAGGATCGGATTAAATTGTTGACTGTTGAAGAGAGGGATGGGATGGAGGCGTTTGTGCGAAGGAAGTTGGCTGAGGAGGAGGGTAGTTTAGTGAGTTGATATTAGTGAGTTGATATTAGTGAGTTGATATTAGTGAGTTGATATTAGTGAAATGAATATATTGTATCTTTAGATGAAGTATATAAATCTCTCAGTAGGGCTGTCCAGGAATACAGTAAGTTGTCTATCAGAACGCCAGAACAAACCTCCTTTGGCCTTATTTTGAACTGATCAGGCACTTCCTGCATGAAATATAAGTATATGCATATGTAGGTTGCTTTGATATTCAATTTCTACAGAAAATATCAAAACCCTAAGAGAGGTCGTAGTTCAATAAACATACGAACCACAGGGAGTTGTGTGCATATCGGCAATATCCTAAGGGTATTATAGAACTTCTATAACCTCTATATCGCAAATAATACCATTTTTAATGTTATGAGAATCCTCATAAATCCAACTGATCGCCATACGAGCTCGTCATCGCACTAATCCCCGAGAGCGCCATTGCGGGGAAGTCTGACCCCGTGGCTTTCCCTTCCGTTTTAGTGCTCACCCCTTGCCGCCCTTTGCTCACTCAGTAAAACCGAGCACGCCCCTGAACGTTCCATAGGCATTTAACTCGCCCAGCTGAGCACCTCGCATCTACTGATCATTATATATGCCGGATGAACTTCCAAGGTTGCTCCTAGGGATACGACTTCAGCCCTAGCGACCTCGACATCCGCAAAAGCATTCTAGACCTATCGGTGTAGGCCTTTTAGGGCCCCGTGGAACGATTAGTGGAATGAAATTAGATCCTAGGATCAAGCACTGTTTATGCTTTTTTTGAGGGTAATGCAGGATAGAGTTAGAATACCTTCAAGAACACGTTTGAGCCAGAGGTTGGATGCTTTAACCATGGGGAATATTATTAGGACAAAATCTTGGAAGTATATCGGATGCGCAAATGTGTGATGGAAGTCAAATAAGATAAACCGGGCTCGATGGGTTTCTTTTGATAGCAATGATGATACCCTTATTGACCGGAAATATAATGATAGCAGACATGTCTCTGCCCGAATCCGCTCGACTAGATAACATTAAAGACATATAGAGAGATTAGGTGAGTGAAAATGGCCAAAGTCTGGAATGCCTAGGGTTTATCATCGACAAAAATCATCAAGAGAATATTAAGGTGAAAGTAATACCCTTTCACCGACTCTTTGTAGATTCCGGCAACTCGTGGAGAGTATTTTCTTTGTGGCTAGGTAGCTCTGACACAGAAGCTTTGCCGTCTAACTCGCTCGGTATACCCGGGGGATGAAGTGACTCGTGCTGTAACATTGATGCTTCGGTGATGGGCATCTGCGCTTGAGGTGGTTGCTTCTGTGGGCGACGACGCATGAAATACCAAAGCAAGGCGACAATGATTGCTAACCCGGCAACACCACCAACCACACCACCTGCGATAGCGCCAGTATTTGGACTGGAGGAGCTACTCGATTCCGGGGAGCTGCTTGAAGTCGGGGAGCTGCTCGATATTGGGGAGCTGCTCGGTGTTGGGGAGCTGCTCGGTGTTGGGGTCGTGCCTAGTTATATCAGAACTGGGCGCATGTCGAGTTTAAGCAGGACTTGAATCTTACCAAGTGAAACTGGGCTTAATGACGTCCTACTTTCAATCATAAGTTCTTGTTCTGTCCCACATCCAACCCCGCCCTGAGTCCTATTAAACCCGTATTGACCCTGCTCACAACAGAAATGGCCGCCATCATAGTTTTCATAAAGATCCCAGGTTCCGTTGGCGCAGCGTGCTGGGTTGCTGATTTCCTGTTTGCAGTCTTTTTCATCCGGACAACACCTCCCTGTGTTTGCGTCGCTACACGTTGAGCCGGTGGGGCAGCATCGATAGAAATGTTGAGATGTTACAGGATCCTTCCCTGCGTCAGTCGTGCATTCTCCTATGTCTCGCAGGCAGGAGCCATTTCTGCGTATTGCGAATCCGAACGGGGGACCATTGGCAGTCATGATAGGAAAGGAAGAAACAAAGTACCGAACAAAAGTTGGTTAAGGAGAGTAGAAGACGTGCGTGACATATATTAACCAAAGGCGAGGAACATGGGACAGAAGGTAATGGCCTTTGGGGAAAATGTTGGATTTCAAGTCCAACCGAAATCGAAGCGAGAAAAACAGACAGAAGGGGAAAGCTGATGAATTCCATTCCTTTAATAGAGGGACCCTGCGTTCCAACAGACCCCTGCAGGGCTAAATTGGTGCCGCCTTGGCATTGTGGGATCAGTCTTGGCAAAGGTTTCCTAGACCATAACAGATAACCGTCTAGTCCTGCCGAAAGTAGTATGTGTATTCTTTCATGACCTTTGTTCTGAAGCTTGGCAAATGTCATGATAAACACTTTCTTGAGCAAAGGGAGGTACAACATATAACATAGACAAGGACAAACTCCGGGGCCGTGGGCCCACTTGCGCACGGCCCTCGTGGCAGGACAAGGCAAGACAAGGCAAGACAAGGCAAAGATCAACAATGTCAAGGGAAAAATGACATTCGGATAATTATCAAATGAACTGAATAGGCAGAATCAGCTATAAAAGAACAAGTACTAGGTAATGTACTATATAATGTCAAATAATTTCTATCACTGACACTGGAGGTAACAGCAAACTGTAGGTTGCGGCTGAAAAGTACCAGGGGAGGACCGCGGGAAGACACGAGTTTAACAGCGCTAAACCTCAAAAGGGGAAGGCTAATTCAAAAGGGCAATTCACAGGTGTTCTACGAAGTATTGTTATATTCTGTTCCTATATAGACATTTCCAAATGTTATTCTATACCCGTTTATAAGTTAAACCAGTACTTTGATAGTCATTTTACACTCTTCAACCGAAATTAGTGAAATATGAACGATAACTATTCTCTTCTTGGTACTACCCAAACGTATCCCACGGGTAATAATCCAGTATACTACTTTCTGTTCAAATATTCTTATTGATGTCATGTGAAACTTGGCTAGATCTGTATTATGTATATATAACACTACACATCCAATCGTGACCTGGGCATGAAGTGTTACCTACCTAGGTAAAATGCTAAAGCATACCCTAAGCATCACAGAGTATCACCTGACTAGTCAGTACTAGTACAATTAACTAAAAAGACCTCGGGAAGTACGGACCTCAGTAGTGGACACTGAGTAATCAGTGGTTGTGAAATACTCAGCATGACCCCCTTATAAAGCGGGGGCACCCCGATCGGGAAATTTACATCGGCCTAAAATCCGGTTCATACATATATGTACATATATGTGCATATAGGTATGTACTTTGTTTGTATCTAGTGCAGTTTGGGTTTAAACTGGGTCTTGGTCCATCATGGAGGTAATTGGTATACTCCTCGCCTTGTTCCTGACACTAACGTGGATCCTTCCTAGGTACCAAAAGCCCGGGGAGCTGGCAGGTCGGGCCCGCGTCGACGGACAGGGTGCCTAACATGCAGGGCCCGTAAGGTCCGGTGCGACGAAGGAAAATCAAGTTGCTCCAATTGCGACCGACTGCGTCTACAATGTCTCTATAAACCACCTATCGCCCCTGGCGTGGGGTTGGGGTCATCCCCAACTCGGCCTTCAAACAATAAACCTGCATCCCTGAATGACACAACCGATATAGGCAGTTCAGGTTTGTCTGCTACAGCCGCTACTGCATCCCACTCCCCCGATATCAACTTCTTTAGTACTGTGCTTCGCGCAGATGGCCACCACACAATATCAACGCCGACGACCACACTTGGGCAGCTCCCTACAGAACAGGACTCCTACCTTTCCGAGTTTGACATGCTTGGATTTATGGGCGGTGTCACCTCTGATCTGGAACAGAAACACCTGGACTTGACAACCGGGCTCTCGATGGCTTTCGCCGCTAGTCCGGCATTGCAGTCGCTACCTGCAACACTTTTACCAGGCATGGATGAAGGATACTTTTCAGCGGACCGCCAAATTCCATTTACTCCAGATACCTCGCCATCACTTGTTGATAGGACCTCGATTGACAGTGCTGCAGACGTGCCAACTACGCGGGGCAGCTTGTCCGATGTAAACGGAACATCGTATGAGGACCAGTTGCTACAGCACTTTCTGACTATTGACCCGCCGGCTGCTCTTTTTGCGCCGGTAAACATCGAGTGGAAGTATACGCGGCCGGCGCTGCTGGCTCATGCACGAGATTCTAGTCCGCTTTTGAATGCTCTATACTGCTATTCAGATGTCCRTAAGGCGATGATGGAAGGGAAAAAATGGCGCTGGGCGCCGACCTTTTATAGACTGTCCAGCTCGGAGATTCAAGCTTGTATTCATGGTGAGGTGACCGAGTCTACACTCATCAAAGTTTTTGGTGCTGTCTTTCTCTTAATGATATCCGAGGTATGTTCTCCTTGGTCTCCAGATAGAGTGGACTTGGCTCATATTGTCCCAGATCCTCTCATCTCCCGAAATATGTACCGGAACTTCTTATATTCACTCCGGGTACCTTATCCTACAACGATTCCATACTCGTACCCGACATTGGACCGGTCTCGGTTATCTCCTAGTGTCATGGGTCTCGCTGCTAGATGTCAAGTCCCTGATCGCAGGCCGAGATGGCGATCCTCTCACTGAGCTCGGGAACATCCCAGAACATAGCATACCACCGAGAGCACTAGATAAACAAACTCCCCAAACACCTCACACGAAAGCGCCAACAGACAACTGCAAAGAACCCAGCATCGAAGACCCATTCCTCAGTCCCAACTACCTCATCTACGAATCAATCGTAGGCCCAGCATTCCGATTCTTCGTACAAGCCCAACAAGTCGTCCGACGCATAGTATGCATCGACCTCCACCATCGCACCCGCGGAACCCTAACCGACGAGTTCGAAGTACTCCAGCTCGCCCACAAAGTCGGCGCAGACCTCGAAACACTCTGGCACCGTCGTCCCTCAGTAATGGACATCTACGGCCGGCCAGAAGCCCTAACAGATATCCTGTGTGCGCCAGTGGCATCGGAAATCTGCCGCACATTCCGACAATACGTGGCCAACTTCTTAGCGAACTTTATCTATTTGCATCGCGTTGCGTTTGCAATCTATCCCCGCACAGACCGCGTCAACGGCGCCATCGATCAAATCATCCAACTGGCTATCGTTGATTCTACCGGACATGACCATCTACCTGTTAGCTTCCTGTGGCCGCTGTTTGTTGCTGGACTTGAGGGTACGGATGATCAGCGCAAGTGGATTGTCCATGAGATTCAGCGTATGGCTGCTCCTCATGAAACTATCTCGGCGCCTTCGGTTACTCGCCACCCGGCCGTTGATAGGGTTCTCGTGCTTGTGGAGGAGATGACTCGGCGACAGGATGTGTCAAGCACATGGGCGGACTCGAAGTGTGTGAGGCAGGAATTGTTTTCGGACTTTTTCGTCATGATTTGAATTTCATGTTGGGCAAGAGATGTATATAACACATTTTAATGGTTTGGCGGTGTGCTCATACGGGGCGGCTTTGTTTTTTTTGGTTATCTTTGTGACGATCTCGTTCATATACAGATTCTTTAATGAACTATGATACAAGAACTTACAACCACTTCAAACGTTCAAAACCGACCCAGACCCAATCGCTCGATATGACACTTTATCCCCGCCCATACACCGAGATCGATGCAATAGATGACCCCGTTCCTTGCGCACATACGCCGCAAAACAAACAGCAGCGACCGCCACAGCCCCAGAACTGATCATCACCGGATACACGAACTGAGCCGGCAGAGGGAAAGCAATAGTCGAAGCAAAAGAAAGCATCTCGAAAATATTCTGCAGTGCCATTTCAGTCGCAGAGAAGCGGGCACGGGCATGTTCCTGGATATTCTACATAATGCGATTTGTTTAGCATATGCAACCCACAAGCCAATAATCTGGAGAAACCACCTACCTCTTGAACAAGAAACTGAACCGACAAGTCGAATCCCCAAAGCCCAACCCGACTCAAAGCAACACCCGCAATCAGCGTACCCGCCACAAGCCGCGAGCTCGAGTCCCAAGCAACGAAAGGCACGGCGGCAGCAGCCACACAGACAAACTGCCAGTTCAGAAACCACAGCCCGGACCGAATCGGACCGATCCGGTTCATGATCATAGGCGCTGTCCATGTGCCGGATAGCTCGGCGATCACGGAGCCGATGCGCATGTAGCTAACCTGTAACGAGGTAAAGCCCGTGCTTAGCAGGTATGTGACCATTGTTGCGCCAAAGGATAGAACTGTTAGGTAGAGCAGGCTGAGAGCGAAGGATGCTAGGAAGACTGGACTGGCTATGTACTCTTTCCAAGGTGCTAGTGACTCTGGCAAGGGGTGGGGTATCTTGGGAGATGCATCGTGGTTGAAATCATCGCTCTCGTTACTTAAACCATCTGTTTGTGTGGTAGGAGCTTGTGTCTTGGTCAAGGCTGGGACTGATTGGTAAACTTGGGCGATGGCCATGTATTCGACCAGCACGGATGCGGTATTCAGGGTGAATACTGTCCAAATTGCGTATTGGGTTGATATGCCATCAATCAAGGAGATGAATACTGGTGCTAAAAGCTTGCAGAAGAGATCAATTCGTCTCATGGAGGCGTTCAGGTCTGTGGTTCGATCATAATTAGATATTGTAGAGCTCCAAGTCTGTTAGTTTTCTCACCTTGTCGAGGGACATTGATACTGTCCGAGATGACGATTGCCTAGTGTCAAATTATCAGCAATGTGTTCCCTAGCCTAGAAGGAATCGAATGCATGGAAGAAACCGGCCAAGCCAAAGAGATTCCCCGTACATACCCAGTCCCGTTCCACAGCTACCGTATTAGCCGTAGCAGCCAATTTCTCCATACAAGCCAGCAAGCCCTGCACAGCGAACAGGCCAATCGTAAGCGCCCAAGAGTCCGTAGACAGATTGGTTATAAAACACAAGCACGAGGCCGCGACAGGGACTCTTTGCCACACTACTCTTTCGATTAGCCAATGGCCTGCATGATACTCCGTGCATATTGAAATATCACAAGGCCTCCAACTTACCAATGGAATGCCTCACGGCTACGAGCCGGTCTGAGCGATCAACTTGCGCACCCAGCCAGGACGATAGTGCGACGGCTGAAAACGCCCGCACTAGAGCGTATATCGAAGCATACAGTAGAGTCCCCGGGAAAATCGAAGCTAGGAAGAGCACGGCGCCAAATTCGAACATGCGTGAGTTCCATGTTGAGAGAGTGTGTGAGATGTACAGGCGTGTTAGTACTGAGCGGGCTTCTGGTGCTGGGGTATCATTTGGTCGTGAAGAATTATCCGCCGTGGGTAATAGAGCGCTGGACGAATTGTTGACGTTTTCTGATGAGCGCCGGCTTGGCGCTGAGTAGCTGCTCTCATATTCCATCTGAAGACGTGGCGATTTGCAGCATATGTACAGGGAACTGATGGGATGTATTTGTGGATTTGATTGAGATCAGTTGGGCGACGGATCAGTAAGGTCGCGGGTGGGCTGAGGACCTTGTGGAAACTTAAAATGGGGGCAACAGCAGACATCTTATATGCATAATAAATGCATTTGTATTAGAGTCCTATTAGAGAGTCCCCATTCCAGCATCAGTTCAATACTATAGTGCTGCTAGAGAATGAATAATCAATGCAGGCCTTCACGAAATCAATAGTATGTGGTATATGGGCCCAATTCCCACTAAATTCTAATACACCCGAACAATAAAAATTACAAGCTATAGACGGCATCCCTCTTTAATCCACCCACTTGAGTCCTTCGGGAGATGATGTTGTCGTCCGTCGGGCAATCACCTCGACGACCTTTCGGCGCACACCCTCGCGGTGGGCGTATTTCTGGAGGAAGTAGTCGACTACGGGTCTCCGCGATGAGTGGCCTTGGCGCACAACCTTCTCAATCTCCTTCTCAGAAGGAAGAGCAAAGTGGGCATGAGGGTAGTTTCTGTAATCCCCCTGGCTCAGGAGTGGTAGGCGGGACTCGCCCTCGGGGATCTCGAAGAAGTTGTCCACGGTTTTATCCGAGACCTCATCGAGAGTGGCGGGCTGCCACTCAGGCTTGCGGGCAGGCTTGGACATCAGGCGGGCCTTGACACCCTCAACGAAATCGGGGTGGCGCATGAAGTTGGCAGCGATCTCGTGCTCGCGCTGGAAGGTCTCCGAGATAGTCCACTTCTTGCCAAGACGCAGCTGGCGCAGGGTCACCTTCAGAGAGGTTGGGGAGCGACCTGACAGAGTCTCCAATGTCTTTTGTGCCCACTCCTTGTGCTCAGTTTCCTTCTCCAAAGCCTGGATAATCTCCTCCATGGTGTTGAATTTGAAACAGCGGTCAATGGCAGTGCGCAAGCTACCGGCCATGAGCATAGGCTCCTCCTCAAGCGAGGGGAGGCCAAGGGAGAACTCAGCCATGGTCTTGTTCACGGTTTCCAAACGCTCGGGAAGCTCGACGTGGTCAGGGAAAGTCAGCTCAGAAAGACGCTGCGCCACATTGCTCAGAACACTGGAGTGCAAGTAGTGTGTGGCAATGCCTGCATACAGAGCCTGGACACCCTGCAGGCGCTCCGATGTGAGAGCCAGGTATGTGCCGGTCTCGCCATCCAGACGTGGGAGGAAGAACGAGCCGCCAACGTCGGGGAAGAAGCCAATAGTGGTCTCGGGCATAGCAAAAACGGTACGCTCAGTCGCAATTCGGAAGGGGGCGTGCATGCTGAGGCCCACACCACCGCCCATGGTGATTCCATCCATAAATGAGATAACAGGCTTCGAGTATGTAGCGATCAGGTGGTCGAGGCGGTATTCAAGGCCGAAGAAGTCTGTCGATGCTTTTTGTCCTTCCACCCCGCTCTCATTCTGCAGCGCCAGAGCAGCAACGTCACCTCCTGCGCAGAGAGCCTTGGTGCCGGCTCCGGAGATGAGGATCATGTTCGCAAGATGAGATTTCTCCCACTCCTATTCATCCAACGCTTAGTATTGTATGTTTCTGAAGTTCCAGGTATCCATTCTAACCTTCAACCGAGGGAGAATCTTGCGAGCCATCGAACCATTGAGGGAGTTGAGCTTCTTGGGTCGGTTGAGCTCAACGCTGCGGAGGCCGTAGATTGAGTTGAACAGAACATCATCGCGCTCATCGCCGGGGAGCTCTTTGGGAATATCAGGTGTAGTCGACATCTAACAATAGTAAGCACTGGATATCGGATTTCTCTCCGAACAGGGTGTGTACCATAGCTGTTGCCCGAAAGGCAGGGTTGGTCACCTTGGCGCGTAGAGGCATTGCTGAAGGAACGCGCGAGATCCAGCTCGGCGAGGAGACGCGATTGAATTGTCGAAGTAACATTAGGAACTGGAATATGTCGAGAACCAGGGAAGGGGCTTATGTGGTGACAATCAGGTGTTTTCTCCGCTTTCCTTGACCTCGGGAGTTTTTCGCTGGATTTTCTTTCCGCTCCGAGGACCAACTCTCCGCCCATAACCGACAAGCTCGGAGGTACAATTCGGAGACATCACCCCAATTGATGTCATATTTAAAATTAATATAAATGGACGCCAATAGTATGACTGTGATATAATACAAAAAGCCACCTAGGCAGTCAGGTACTGTATATGCTGTATCCCCCAGCCTGATTCTGAAAAGCGATAATGGTCGAAGTATAGTTTGATGATCTATTTGTACACAGCTAGATAAATGCCAAAAGAGAAAGAAAAGAAACAGAGAATGATACAATTAAACGTTCTCCCATGTAGCCTTCATCCGGCTAAATTTCAGGGGATACACCTTTTCTCCGTTTGTTGAAGGAGAAAAGAGAGTGTCCACCTTCGCCAAGTCCGTCGAATGCGAAAGCAGGATCTTGTGCAACGCATTCTTCTCAATAACCAATCTTGCTGTCTCCAGTACATTCTTCACATCCAAATCCTCGACGCTGATAGTTCGTGCGTGGTTGCCAAACTTTTCCACCGCATCAGAGAACATCTCATTCGGCTCCAGTGTAACGAATGTAGACCGGCCCTTCTGATACCAGCCATGAGCTTTGACGAGATTTCTGATGAAGAATGGACTCGAAGCTTCATTGATATCGATGGTGTTGTCAACAACAATCAATTCGCCGCGTGAAAGCCGGTGGCTGAGGGCAATGCGCCAGGCCTGATCGTAGATCTTTCGGGGCAGATCGGTCGAGAAATCACGAGGATGAGGTCCGAAAGCGACACCACCACCTCGTCGAACTGGCGACATCTTATCACCCGCACGCGCACGACCGGAGCCCTTTTGCGCGTACAGCTTCCTGTGACTACCGTGCACATCGTCCCTCCACTTGGTGCTGGCTGAGCCTTGTCGGGTGCTGTCACCCTCGTAGATGACTGCGCGGTGGAGAATATCGTGGCGAGTGGGCATCTGAAGTAGTCGCCGGGAGTAATGGACCAGACGTTGGGGTTCCAAGTCAGGCCACCGGTAGGTCATGACTTGAACAGGGGTTTGGCCACCTGGTCGTTGTGCTTGTTCAACCTGGACGGCATCCTTGGTTGCTCCTGGGGGTTGCGTTGTGGCCTCGGTTGCCATTGAGCGTGTAAGGCATCGTTGCTGTATAATTCCCTGCGCTGTCAGTAAATGCATCCTAGGACTGGACCGAGCAGAATTCATGGAGTGCACTAACCGTCACCTGCTTCGGGCCTGACACGAGTCCACCCGAGCTGCGTGACAGCAGCCTCAGCGACCGAATAACGTCGTTTCCCGGCATTGTGAAAGTCACTGCGTGATCGACGTATAAGTTGGTGATGTCCGGCGGCTTGAATGGAGCAAAAGTTGATCCCGGGCGGTGGGTGCCAGCAGAACTATGGCGCTACAAAGTATAGATTCATGTACTAACCAGCCCTCAAAGATTTTCCGCCTTAGAAAAAATATGGTTTTAGATGTCCTTTGTAGAGGAAGGCCGCAAAATGCATAAGCCGTGCAGAAGACCTTTCTATGTTAAGCAGAGCTGCGTAATATCCTAAGTTACATGGTGTATCCCCCGGACCACCAGGAGGGTCACGTGATGGTCTAGGTACCGAACAGAAAAAGTTCCCCAGAAGACAACAACATCGGATCCTCAAGGCCAACCCCATAATAACCCCCAATTCCTCGAATCATGGCCCACTGTGAGCTGGCTTCGAAGCCTCTGCTCCAATGCCTTCGCAACACCTACTCTAGAAGCGTGGCTGGAGTCCAGCTCCAAACGCGAGCCTTCCAGTCGACCACCAGCGTTCGCGAGGCCGAAGCTGAAACTCCGAGCCAACCTTTCCACAAGGCACCTGATCCATCTCTTGTGACGAGCCCCCGTCTTGAAAGACGGTTGCTTCGGCAGGGAACCGCCCCCATTGGATCTCGTCGTCGCCGTGCCGCGCTCCAAGACTCAGAGAACATTCCTTTCGAACAACTACCCTACCAATGTTTCCAAGAAGCCCGGAAGATTTTGCTTGCGGATCGCGAAGAGAAGTTGAAGGAGATTGAGGTGATGAGGCAGCGTCTTGCCAGGCAGGAGGCTTTGTCCGTCGAGGAGGCTGGAGGAGCCAAGGCGAAGAAGTCCCGCGTTACTGCAATGCAATTACACCTGGAGCGCCTCAAGGTTCTGGCCGATATTAACGACCCCTTGGTCAAGCGAAAGTTCGAAGATAATGAAGGTAATCATCTCTAGTCCAACTGATCAAATTGGGCCAAGGCTAATGGTTCGTTTACTATCATTTCAGGTGACATGTCCAAGCCCATCTACCGCTTTTTGGCCGACCGAAAATGGCGCGAATACCGCCGCAAGATTCTGGTCCAGCGTATCACCCAGATGAAGGTTATTCCCGATGTCCTGCCTCACTGCGACCCCGTTGTTGAAACAAAGTTGTACTTCGGCAAGCGACAAGTCCAAGCTGGTGAATTCGTTGAAGCGAAACTCAGCACAGACGCACCTAAACTCGACGTGCAGATGTTTGAGGGTGGTGAGAAGCTGGTCACTATTGCAGTTGTCGACCCTGATGTCCCGAACGTTGAGAACGACAACTTCGATTATAAGACACACTTCCTGGCCGTCAACGTCCCCATCTCGGCCACCTCCACCAAGGTTGATCTCGCGCAGCTTTTGGAAGATGCCCAGGTGGTTCTCCCCTGGCTACCACCTGTTGCCCAGAAGGGAAGTCCCTACCACCGTCTCTCTCTCTTCATCATGGAGCAGAAGGATTCCCAGCCTCTTGACTTTGCTGCCGTCAAAGCTAAGGAGACTAACCGTGACACCACCCTCCTTCGCACTCTCCAGTCCCGTTACCACCTCAAGGCCATCGGTGCTCACCTGTTCCGTACCCAATGGGACGACACCACTTTGGAGGTCATGAAGCAGATTGGATTCGACGGTGCCAATGTGGAGCTGCGCCGCAAGAGAGTCGAGCCTCTGCCATATAAGAGACGCAACCCCTCTTCGTTCCGCTGATCTTATTTGTCTTTCAAGCCTTTGTATTGTACAATTTGATATATGTATGAATATGCACACTGATTTAATCCCTTCCAACCGAACTCCATGCGTATGCTTAAACAAAACGGACCCGAGTGCCAGGCGTCCGAAAACTGCAATCCACCCCGTCTGGTATAATGTACACTGTGTAATCCTCAAATGTTCTGGGCATCCAGTTGCGCCGGTTTCAACGGATTCGTAACCCACTCCATCTTCGACAGAGGCCATACCCTGGCAATTATCTTCCCATTAATAAGACCCATGGGCACTGGACCGTAATTCCTCGAATCCCTAGACCAGGGAAGATTGTCGCCGGCGAGAAAGACATGACCTTCGGGGATCTGCACGAACACCACAAGTCAGCAATTAAATCCAATCAGAAACAAGACATATAACTCACCTGAATCATATTCCCCTCCTTGCCAATATCCGTACTAAGCGGCTTATCTTGACAGACAAAATCCCCAGGCATGCCCACTACCCGCTTGGCCACATGCACGCCTTGAAAGTTCGGATGACCATATCGCACGATATCTCCGACCTCAATTCCTTTGCCATTGCGGTGCATGCGCGATATCAGGAGCCAGTCACCTCGTACGTCGAAGGTAGGGTACATCGACGGGCCCTCGCTGAGCTGGATGGTTATCAGGTGCTCCCAGATCAGCGCGCAGGCGCAGAACGTGCTGGTGCCATTGAGCGCGAGCCGACCAATGGTGCGCAGGTTGGCAGCCCTTATTACAGACCGGATTAAGTGCTCCATCTGTGGTGAATTGGAAGCATGGTATTTCTCAGATCGAGCTTCAACTATTCCGCGGTTAGTCGGGAACGGTCATGTGACCATATGGAGCCTTTAAAAGGCGTTTTTCTTTTTGCTCCGCTTTTTCCTCCTTCTCCCACCATCAGTCAATGTGTCAGTGTCTTGAACCAGCGATGCATAGAATGCTGCTGTCGCATTGGATCTTGATATCCAGAAGCCTTCCAGTTACATCAGCTGCCTATTAATGTTTGGGTGCTGGGCTAGAAGGACCTGGAATCTCATTTTTGTCTCGATCATTCCGAGCATCTCTACAATCACTGGAGATGCTCTTATAGTCGATATCATTTACACATACTATTCCCCTTACACCTTACCCCTTCCCCAATCCCTTCTGGGATATTCGCTTCTCCAAATGCTAGAGCTTGCCGTCGCCGAAATACATAACCAGGACGAGCACGTGTGGAATATGAAGCAAGATGAACACAACCAGCCTATCTGATAGGTTGTCCCCCAGTGTGCCTCACTTTGACCCCATTTCATTATGGGACTGGGTTCTTGAGGCATGCGTAGCGGGGAGACATCTCAATTAGACAATTTATTATCATTTTCGATTTCTCGTGCTCTCTCAAGTTCCTTTGTAGCTTTTGGACACTATTGACGAGATTTGTCCGTGCGTCAATTAAGGTGACTTCTGACACCACTGATCAGCATCTAACAAGCATGTCAGTCCAAGTCCTAGCAAAACCAACCAACAAACATAATACGTACCCGAATGCTTCTCAACCGGCTCAATGCCCTCCCTCTTCTTCGCCTTCTGCCGATGATCCACCCCGTACCTCTTATTCCGATCCTCAAGCAACGAATCCAGGCCTGCAGGATGTGCCAACTTCACGCTCTCGTTCGATACGAAGCTGCCCATCAACTGCGGCGGGCCTAGAGGCACAGTGTCACCACGATCAACCTGCCAGAAATGATACGTCTTGCCATAGATAGGCGCAACATCCCGCATCTCAGCCGTCTCGGCAGCTTCCCATACAGCATCGGGCACACCAGTCGGTGCTGGCATGATTAGCATACCACTCTTGACCTCGAACTCGTGCGTGTGCCAGAGCTTACGCTCTTCGGTGGGAAGAGTCGCGAAAATGCGCGGCGAGACCATGTATTCCACGCCGATGAGGCGGGCGTTTGCCTTGGACGAGTCGTAGATCAGACATTGGCGCATATCTAGGTGAGATATTAGTGTCCAGCACATGGGTCATTTGGTTGTTTTTGGCTGTAAATATGTTGTTACATACCCTCAGTTAGATGAGTGCAATAGTGATTGGCCTCGACGCATCGGGTTGGATCGTTGGCGTAGGTGTGGAATGCATTGAGATGGGCGCAGATTTGCTTTACCGGCGTGAAGTCTTGGATCATCGAAGCTCCGCTCTCAAGGACTCGACTCTTCATTGTCCGTGGATCGCCTGGGAGTTCTTTTCCATCACTGCAACAGCTCTTTTCAAAGTTTGACATTTTGCCGTATGTGCGTTGAGTTCAAAGGTTGTTTTTGGGAATTGTCGATGAGTGGTTGCTAATAAGAGTCGTTAATTGACACAAATTGCAATTAATACTTAGATCATATAAATCCGTGAGGCAAGTTTCTTGAATTGTTCCCATTGCATTGACGTCACGATGATTGTTGACTTCCTATTTGGGACTATTTGCTATTACAGCTACTCGTGGACATTTAGATATGGCTACTAGCATATAATTGGTGGAAATAAGGAGGCGCAAGCTGTCAACATATATAAAGTTCTATACAGGCTGTAGTCCAATATAAAGCGTTGTACGGAGCACATTACATGTTTATACAAACACCACTTATTGGAACAGTTGCGTCAATTGGCTTCTCTTATATTGGACTTAATCTGCCTCAATATCTCAAGCGATAGTCTCCTTTTGCTGCAACAAGTCATAAGTCGGAGCCTTCCTCATATCAAAATTGCCCTGACCATCAAAACGGTGCTGATCTTTCTTCCGTTGGCAGTAAGCTATTGCTACATTGCGCACTATGCTCCACTCGAGCATGCTCGTGCCTAAAGCCTTGTTATCGGCCTGGAGCGTTTCCAAAGCCTCCTTTACCCACGCGACACAATTCCACCCTGGCCGACCCTGTCGGACAGGTGTATTGCGCATAATCTCAGCTACATGATATCCATCCAATACCTTCCCAACCATGATACGAACAAGTAACATGCTAGTAGCAGTAAGCGAACACTCGAGCTCCTCGAAGTGCCACTCAGAGCCTCCGCCCAGCTTTGGACTCTCGTTTGCGTGGTAACAGAAACCAGTGCTATTCTCCGTCTCAACTTTGGGCCCTACAATCAGGGACCAATGGTACCTAGTCAAGATATATATTAATCTTGCTGATTGCGAGTAATAACATCATGGATGGTGATCTCACGTGTCTTCCTTGCCTGACATAGTTGGTTTGCCTCCTCGTGCATGGAGAGCAACATATATCCGGTCTTTGTTAGATGGCATTGCAAGTGACGTTAAGCGAGATGCTAGTTTGGCCGATTATTGCTGAAGGAATGGTCGAAATGGGGTTCTTCCCTGAATGGGCTTTATGGATGTCTTTATACTTTCGTGGCTCAATGCTCACTACAAGCTTTAACCAATACTATAGCCGCTCCTGAATACTTAATACGATGTGATGTGATTCGGGTTGCAGTAGATCTTCCGATACTCCTCTTAAAATAGAACCGAATTTCGGGCACCTTCGTTCAGATATGTACGTTGAATTGAAGGAAAAGGGGCCAATTGCATTTACAGAAATTCCAACCGAACAACAAAACCCTGCTAGTAGGGTTAGGCGCATAAAAATAGAATGGAAATAGACCAGCCCTAGAGGGCTTGGTTCGCTGACGTAGGGCACCTGTCAGCTGACCCCGCCATCATGTGCTCGAGACTCCGCATGCTCCAAGGCAGACGTGTCTATATCGAACTAATGGACCCGGTCAAGGTTCCGACTGGCAAGCTCGAACAAATGTTCGATTTATCTGTTTCTCCGGACTTGGCTAAAAGACCAGGCATTGATTTGGCTGCTCACTTCTCCGAAATAGAGTAGCTTTGGTTTCTCCTACTGAGCAGACGACAGACAACTGCGGAATACTAGAAGAAAATGCGGGTATATTGTCCCCATTGATTTTGACAGGCCCGTCGGCACCCATATCATACCTTGTTATTCGGGATGCCCTGGGCCATCATAGGTATGACTATACAAACTCGCCTTAGTACAGACCATGGTCGGAAATTTGAACCCCTGAGATCCTTGAATGCTATACTACGTTCTCCCCACCTGATCAAACAAACAGCCCCTCATCAGATATACATCTACAGCCCTGGGGTCTTTCTCATGTATTCGTCTCGCACCCCTCTATCCTCTCTTGACCAACGGCAACGTTTTGCCATTCCATCACCACATCCAGCATCATGGACGTATTCCACTCCGAAGGTCTGCAATACCGTAGTTTCAGCTCTCCTGAGGATGATGACTTCTTCCATTCCATGCAGAGTGATCCCGTTACCTTCACAAACTCCTGTGTATCACTCATACGACCTGTGGACCGCCGATTCACCAAGACTATCAGAAAGCACCTGACCGAGAACTCGCTCTTGTTCGTGGTTATCTACAGAGCACCCGATTATTCAGTCGGTCCATCCCGCATTCGCAACGCTCGGGTTGCACCCGAGCGCATCGGCATAATGTTCTTGAAGTCTGCAAGTCTAGATATGGCTCACCACCGTTGCTCAGAATGCGGTATTGATATGAAGAAGGAATACCAAAGCCAATACGGTGATTTGGCAATCAAGTGGATGCTTGACTGGGCATTCAGAAGTGCTAATCTGCACCGGGTGGAGTGCAATGTTTTCGGTTGGAACACTGGCATACTGAAGATTTATAAGAGTGTTGGTTTCTTTGAGGAGGGAAAGAGAAGGGAGTGCTTGTTCAAGGACGATAAATGGTGGGACGAAGTGCATTTGGGGATTCTCAAGGAGGAGTGGCAGCTAATCAGGCAGTGAGAGGTCAACTGGTGGAAATTTACTACTATTGTTTCTGCAAAGACAAAACTATCTACAGAGGTACCTATGGGCTTGACACCATATGTGTCTTGGGTCACCTATTAGCATTTTCGCTCGACGTAAGACTACATTAGCTCAATACCGAAGCAACATCAAATATTCCTCAACGTTGTTCTATTGTAAGCAAGGCTTCATGCCCAGGTCAATATATGCCTTCCACTGATCCTAGTCACAGATTCACAGGTACCAAAACAGCTCCCATCGAGAACGAAATCTAGCTGTCCAAGTTCTTCAAGTACCGATAAACTTCGACAAAACTGGCGAGCCATTCTTTCTCCATCTCATGGTGAGGGTCCCAATAAAGGACTTCTGGCCTCAGGTAGCTTTTGTCGTTACCATATTTGAACGCCGTAAAATATGGTCCTTCTAAAGAAACTCCTTCGCTTGCACCACATGGTTCGGACCATGGAGTATTCGCCGTTCGAAGAAGATCGCCATCTTTGTTGACTGCGTTCCTCCACGCAAAACCAGCTTTTTGGGCGGCCGTCTCCGGAGGTGAGATATAGAATTTCGGCATTCCATCAATAACAATTCGGACCGAATTGATGATAGAAGATGGGTGCGAAGCGGCGCCAGCTGAAGCGATTGTTTTGCCCGCCACAAGCTGATCACCTTCTATGATACCATGCTTTTGCATCATATGCAATAGTTGGTCCAAGGCCGAGTCGAACGGAATGATATTCAGAAAGTCGTAACGAAAGTGTTCTGAAAAGGAGAACACGGCCGGGTTCCGCATGATTGCATCAGCGGTACGCCGCAATCTCGACACGATGTGTGCAGTATTTGGCCGAAATTCCTGTGCTGGGTCCAGCGTGCGTTTTAGGATATCCGGATTTGCTTCCAGCATATCAGCAGTCCAGCGAAGCTCCGAAGCCCTCAACTGGAATAAATTGGCCTTTGCTTTCTGTATGTCATGCCAGCATTCCTTCAGCTGTTCGAAAGAATAGTCTTTCTTAAGATATCCATTTCCGTTCGAGTAATTAGGAGCACCGAACCGAGTCAGGTCTGTTTTGCACCAATGGCCATTGAGCTGATCATAAATGCGGTTCTTCATATGGGTCAGGAGCCCTCCGTATTTCTGAGGCATGGGACAGTGGATATTTTTGCCAAGATAGTCTGCTAGAACCCAGTCGAAGCGTTCTGGTACAAATGCCTTCTCCATTGCCGTGAATATATCTTTGTAAAGGCGCGCAGCGAATTTCCACTTGGCGAAAGTTTCTGGGTCGGCACCGAACATGCTGCGGCATATTGAATGGGACATGATGCAGGCATCTACTCGATCATTATCGTAGCACATCAACTTGAGGACGTCCCATACTCGCAGATCATCGATAATTTGATGTGCGAGCTCGGTCGGTATAGCCGCTATATTGCGGGCTATGGAACCGATTGGTGTTGTTCGATTGCCCATTTTGTCACGTCTGTCGTTTTTGACAAATTTCAAAGGATGAAGAGGATTAGAAAAGGATATTGCGGAGCGTCACGCGATAAAGCTACTTTGGGGGCCAAAGGCACGGCACAAACAGCCTGAGTCATTTCCCTTGACTCATCCTAGGCTTCTACCTAGGCACCTACCTACGTGTCATCTATGTCCTTCTATTCTGTTCGGTATTTTATCCTCAAAAAAAATTCAAGCAACAAGATGAAGGAAGAGTCCCCAGGATTGACCCTGCCAGACGCAGAGACAATTGCACAGCGCCTGCGACAAGACCAACAGGCCTGCAGAGAGAGGAAAGTGCCTAGCAATCTAGCAATCCAACTATCGTCTGTTACAGACGATATATTTGATGAAATAGCCTGGCATCTCACCCCAAACAGCGAAGTCTCGAAAGAATTGCGGTCGACTAGGTGCAACAGCATTATCAAAGGCATCAAGGCCTACCTAGGCCAATTGGAAGCGATGACCAAATCTGAGGAACATACGTCCATGGACAGCATGCATGTCCCTACCTCACACGAGTTGGAAACGAGCCTCAAAGTGCTGGACTATCTTCAAAAGCACAAAGTGGTTCCTCCAACAGACCCTTTATCTGAGGCTATTCTAGCCTTGCGGGCTCAACTCTCCATGGACGACAACACTCGATATACACACCACGAGCAATTCCGGAGAGACGGCGCACCAAGACCCTCAGATGTGAAGAAGAGATGCTACATCTGTCGGTACCGCTTCTCACCAAATGATTCTCACGAACTATACCCGGCACTATGTCGCCAATGCGGCATGTTTAATATCGGCTGCTCGAATCTCTCCCTACCAGAAAAACTAGACCTCACTGGTAAAATTGCACTCGTGACTGGAGGGAGAATAAACCTAGGTTACTTCACTGCGTTGAGACTCCTCCGCTGTGGAGCCAGAGTCATCGTATCCTCCCGGTATCCAGCCGATGCCGCAGTTCGATATTCCACCGAGCCAGACTTCGCTCAATGGGAGAAACGACTGAAGGTAGTCGGTGCAGACTTCAGAACAGCAAATGATGCTTTCCGGTTGGTACATATTGTCAAGCAATTATTCTGTGCTTGGGATGGCGAGACTCCATCTGAAACACAAAGATCCCTGGATATTCTTATCAACAACGCCGCGCAAACCCTCACAGATCCAATCAAAGGAGAGGTGAAAGCCATTTCCAGAGAGAACCATCTAAAAGACCATCCGCAGGCCATGGCTCTACTCGCAGAATCCAAGAACGACAAATACACACCCCGCGTAAGAGGAGGACAGCAAGCAACCTGGATCCCACGCATTACGAAGGAAACCCAACCTCTAATTGAAGATGCAAGCAATACCCAATCTACAAACCAAATAGCTACAAAAGGCCTCCGAACACCAACCGACAATGAAGATGAAGAGCCCTCAAAATCATCCTGGGTCCAATCCCTCCACGAAATCCCTTACTCAGATCTAATAAGCGCCCACTCCGTCAACGCCTTCGTACCTCTAATCCTCTGCCGTGAACTTCTCCCAGTGATGGGCACTCCACGCTCCTCCTCTTCCTCCTCACCATCCACACCAGCAGGATACATAATAAACGTCTCATCCCGCGAAGGAATACTGGAAGATACACCGCAATCACGTAGCAAAGCTGGACACCACGTACACACGAATATGTCCAAAGCAGCGATCAACATGATAACAGAGACAGAAGCACAAGCTGCGTGGAAGGGACGGCGTGTTGCTATGAATTCTGTTGATCCGGGGTATATGAGTGCTGCGCCGGAGTGCCGGACCGTGGAAGGGTGTCCGATTGGGTTTGGGGATGGTGCTGCGAGGGTTCTGTGGCCTATTGCTGTCGGGGAGGTCGAGGAAAGAGTTGTTTGGGGGAAGTTTTTGAAGCATTTCCGGGTCGGGGTTGCCATTACACAGAGAGGGTAGATATTGTTTCTCAGGTCAGATGCTATACACTCCCAGTTCGTCATCTTCGGACCATGGAATGGGTTTCACGTCTATGACTATGTCGAACAAGACTACTATGGGTTTTATCTTCTATGGACAATGGATGATGGTGGAATTTGATTCTGGCGATCTCTTCCAGCTTCTATATCAAAGAGAACTCGCAGGGCGAAGGGGTATATTCCTTGCTGTGGAATGTGTCTGATGATACAACTGATATTCCAGTGTCCTTGCGTTCCGTGAAGCCTTTTTACGCTTGACATACTGCTTGCAAGGAGAAACTTGGGTTGGTGCTTGTGATATATGGTCGTGATAAAATGGAAAGAACTCAACGTTGTAAAGTCAAGTCTAATTCTAGCTGTCTGGAAAGGTATAGGAAATATCATTTTCCATTATCCAGCGATCCAGTTGTGCCACACTATGACAGTCTAATCAAGCATCGTTCAAGGTTGCAGCGAAGTCATTGAAAAGGACCTGTAGCCGTTGGCCCTCTTCATCCGCAACCTGACTATGGGTTTTGGCACTTCCGATTGGGTGGTAAGGGAATGGTCTAGGAGAAGTTAGAACTGAGCCCGTAGAAGGTACAAGAGAAAAAACCAACCCATATTCTGGCACAAAAACAATTCTTGTGGTTGTTCCATCGTTGGCCCGCGAACGGATAACACTTTTCCAAATCCTCTCGAAGCACTCTTTCTCTTCTTTGAAGACAGGGTTTGTAGGTTCGGGGCATTGTGATGCTTGTGTCGTTCCGATTCTTGCGTGGATATGGTAAACCTAGCCCAGTATTAGAATAATATAGCCTGAACCTAGGTGAGTGATCCTTACATGCGGTATAATTGCATCCATCATGGCTTTATCACCTTCGCTGACATCTAGGACTCTTTCACATCCAACCATCCAATGGGAGAAATCAGCCGTAATCCGAAGCCTAGGGTAATGTCAGCACTTTGTTCAGTCGCTCGAATGATATATATAAGGAAAGGTTTTCATACTCCGGGACAGCCTTCAAAATGCGCCGTGTGGCATACGGTGTGAAGAGTGATCGGTTTCTGTGCGTCTCATGATAGACACGGCCAGATATTCCAAGCTCGCTGTCAATCTGGAGAGTCCCTTTATAGAATTCAATTGACTCCTCGACATCCCAAAGGTCTCTTTAACTGGATGTCAGATAGAAATCTCAATCATGATGTCATAGAGTTGTCACTTACTCGCCTGATTGGAAGTTTATAGTCGATGGCTTCAATTGCTGAACTGATTCGAGCAGGCGTCGATAATTTTGCAAGTGGTGGTCTGCTTTGGTGCCAGCCGGGCGAGGTCCGACATACATGAACCAAGACGAGTGTATCCTTTAAATCAAATTAGCAAGTTACTCTTTTTTTTATATTGTCGTTAGGGTGCTCAATCACTGACATTAACCCAATCTCTAAGCCCGTCTGCTTGCAGAGTTCCCTGAGGCGGGGGAAGTCTCGACTTGGCTCAAGTGGATGAATGTCCACTTCGACACCACCTACCAAGAAGTGTAACATTAGTCCAACACATCCCAGTATGTATCCAAAACGTGGGGAAATTGTGCACACATACTGTAACCTTGAGCTTTTAGTTCTGGAAACCATTGGGCCCAATGGTCCATGTTCGGACCAGGGGCAATTCCCCAGACAGATCGAAAACGGTCGATTTTCATAGTGTACGATAGATGGTGAATTGGGTGTATCGGAGAAGCTTCAATTGGATTCAATTGAACTGGAGAAACCAATACATTTATGTTCTCATGCAAGCTCAACGTATACTTCTCATTGAAAGTTCCTACTACACCTAATAGGTGAGGTTCCCCGTCATAGTTCCAATGTGGGGCATTATAACCAGCACCCTCATTGGTTCCTTTCTTTAGAGTGTCCCCACTGCCAAGGCATCATTGGCCCAAATTGGTCACTTTGCGGGGGAAAATGCCATTTTAAGCATGAGATTTCCTCCCTCGGTAGGATGATGTCACGTATTGCGGGGGATTGTACTCATTATGTTGATCTTCATTTGATCAACGTTAGATCAAAAACAAAAAAATATATGGCATGATGGGGTTTCTTTTTGGGAGTATCACCGCGTACTACGCGCATGTCTTCATTGGACTATAAGAAAGAAAAATTCCTTCGTGATCGCGTACACCGCACAAACCTTCTTAGCAAAATGTTATGCCTGAGGTTGCTTTTTTTGCCTTATGATATGACTTCTTCCAGAAAGGAATTTTTGGCCCACACATCCACGACGCTGATCGTGATACAAATTCCGATAGATTGTGTTAGAACCGGCCGATTCACCCACAGCATTGAACTGCTACCCCATAGACCTGCTTATAGCAATGTGGGTGACTCCAGAAAGGGCAACATTCCCCGCGTCAACTCAGTGCGGGGATAGGATAGCTCCCCCTCATATCACAGTTTATTGTAAAAGGATGAGTAGAGCTCCACGTTGAATTATTTGATAGGCATTGGCTGAACCGTGAGCTACCAATTTCCTACAAATACTGAAATACCCCGCGTAGTGCCCCCCATCAACTCCTCGCAATTTGACCACTTCCGCGAAATCAGAATCACAATGGCAACAACTACTATGAAAGCGCTGAACTATCTCGGACCTTACCAGGTTCGGGTTGAAGATGTTGAGAAGCCAAAGATGGAACATCCTGATGATGTTATTGTAAAGGTGACTACGGTGAGTGATGCGAAGCCCCCGATAACTTGGTAATGAAAAATCAAACTAACTGGGTATCAAGGCTGCCATTTGTGGTTCAGACTTGCAGTAAGCTTTCCTCAAACATGTCCATGCCTTTTCTTTTCTACGAGACTGACTGGATACAGTATGTATGAAGGGAGAACAGCCGCTGAACCCGGGATTACGTTCGGTATTACTTCTTGACTGGAAGACCCAAAACTGTCAAAAGCGCTAACCCAAGCTCAGGTCACGAGAACATGGGAATTGTGGAAGAATTGGGTGAGGGAGTTACCTTGTTGAAAAAAGGAGATCGCGTCGTGATGCCCTTCAACGTCGCCGATGGTCGGTGTCGAAACTGTGAGGAGGGGAGAACTGCGTTCTGCACCGGTGTCAACCCTGGCTTTGCTGGTGGTGCCTACGGTAAGAACTAATGCTTGGGTTCCAATTATTCTGGACTAACGAGTCATAGGATACGTCGCAATGGGTCCCTACCGTGGAGGTAAGATTTCCAAGAGAGGTTCAATGTTGATACAAGGCCTCTAACACTTAATACAGGCCAGGCACAGTACATTCGCGTCCCATATGCCGACTTCAATGCTCTTAAGTTGCCCCCGGGTAAGGAGCATGAGGCAGACTTCGTTCTTCTAGCCGGTGAGTTTGATGCTTGTTCGTCTCTTCACTATCCCTCATACTAATGCAGACTTGTTAGATATCTTCCCAACCGGTACTATCAACCCTATCACCCCGAAGAGCGAACCGTATCCCGATTCTGACAATATCTATAGGTTGGCACGGTGTGGAAATTTCCGGATTCCAAGCAGGCGAAAGTATTGCAGTATTCGGTGCTGGTCCTGTCGGGCTGATGGCCGCCTACTCCGCTGCTCTACGAGGAGCGTCTAACATTTACGTTGTTGATCGCGTTCCCGAGCGCCTGGAGGCCGCTAAGAACATCGGCGCTATTCCTATAGACTTCACCAAGGGAGATGCCGTTGATCAGATAATCAGTCACAATGGGGATATGGTTGATCGCTCAGTAGATGCCGTTGGATACCAAGCTGTCGACTCCAATGGTTCTGCTGAAAAGGCCAATATCGTTCTTGAGAACATGATTCGGGTGACTCGGGCTTGTGGTGGAATGGGAATCCCTGGATTATACGTTCCTAGGTATGTGAACAAAAATCTTCTGTTCTCGACAACTTACCTAACGATTCGATAGTGACCCTGGCGCAGCTGACGCTGCCACCGCGAATGGAATGATCAGTCTGAGCTTTGGAAAGTTGTTTGAAAAGGTATCGAAATGTCCTCTCTACTGTTTTACTAAACCTAACCTTTTGTAGGGTCTTTCCCTTGGTACTGGACAGTGCAATGTCAAGGCCTATAACCGATACCTTCGAGACATGATTATTGCCGGCAAAGCAAAGCCCAGCTTTGTGATTTCGCATGCGATTGCACTCGCAGATGCTGAGATCGCTTATGACAAATTTGACAAAAGGGAGGATGGGTACACAAAAGTGATCATTCATCCAAACGGTGGGTTTTGATAAACCACCTGGAAGTCTGGAGGTAGTAGATCATTTTGAAAGAGGCGCTTGCATATTCACAAATAACTAGAATACACGAAAATATTGACCAATGACACTAAGATTATTATTTATCTATGCCAGAGTACATCTGCTTGAATAAACCTTCTCTAGCAAGAAGATTTCGTGGAGTATCAAATTCAACTAGACATCCAGCATCCAATACTGCAATTCGATCAAAATCTATGATCGTGTCAAGCTGTCCAACAGTCAGCTCGCTCTTAAACAGACAGAACTGGGGACATACTCTATGCGCGACGCTGAAAACAGTACAGTCATAGAAAGCGTCGCTCATGACTTTCTGCACTCGCCGATCTGTTTGGGCATCAAGACTGCTCGTGGCTTCATCCAGAAGTAGCACCTGACATCCAGTATTACTGGTTTGCCTTTTAAGGATGGCCCGCGCCAGACAGAAGAGTTGCTGCTCTCCTTGTGACAGTGGATGGTCCTCAAGCAGTGCGTCCAGCCCCCCGCGACTTTCGATCGCTGCCCAAACGCCGATCTGCTTCAGCACAAATGTAATCTCGCTGTCACTGGCGAGCCCTATGATGTCTGCATTATAGCGGATAGTTCCTAAAAGCGTGAACGAATCCTGCGGCACGGCTATCAACCTGTCTTGAATTGATGCGGGGACGATCTTGGAAATGTCAGTCTGATCAATTGTGATATCGCCATGCCGGAAGTCTACAAGACGCAGCATGGCTAGTGTGAGGGAGCTTTTCCCACTGAAACATGGAACGGTCGGTCAGCAGCCTGGTTAAATAAAAGAATGCCAGATTGTGAGAAGCAACGTACCTGCCAGTGCGGCCACAGATACCGATTTTTTCGCCCGGGCATATCTGCATAGAGATGTTATCCAGAGCCAGAGTTCCGTCGGGATAGCGGACAGAAAGGCCATGTATGTTAATCTCCCCCTTATCAGGCCACAATGTAGGCAGTTCTGCGGCTGTACCCGGTTTGTTTTCAGATGGTGTTGTTTCAACAAATGATTTGACACGGGCTATCGCTCCAAGGGAGATCTCGAGAGTAGTCCACGATGTGATGAAGTATGACAACAATTGGTTGAATCCAAGAATATTGTTCAGCGCGACGCCGAGGAGGCTTGAATCTGTTTTGCTACGCAGCATGACGGCTAGTGTCACCACAACGGTTGCTAATGCCATCACCACGATGTCCAAGACCAGATTCAGCCACCTCTGTGCGCATAGTAACATGTAGTACGGCTTTTGCGACTCATCGAGATGCCGAGTTAGAATTTCTGATGAGGCATCTTGCCAGCCAAAGGCCCGAATTGTCGGCAGACCTTCGAGGACCTCAGCAAAGTGAGAGTACAACGGGCTTCTAGATTCCAGATCGAGAAATCGTAGTTGGCGACTCGTCTTGAGGTAAATATTTTGCAAGAAATAGAGTACGATCAGTGTGACCGGTATTGTTGCTGCCATAAAAGGAGATCCCGTGGCGATCAGGCCAATGGTAGCAATACACCCAAAAAAGGACTCAGCGGAAGACATCAACGCAATAGGGAGAGCCAAATCCACCAGTGTCATATCTTGACTAAACCGATTCAAAGTCACACCATTATCAGTGGCGGCGAAGAAGGACAGCGGTGCCCGTATAGTCGTATCCAAAAGCAACCAGTGCAAACGAATGGCCGACTTCGGCATCAGCTCAAGGAATATGACTCCTATGCACCAAATGATAAGGATGGATGCTGCCAGTGCCAAGATCACATAGACAGATAGATAGAGAGGAAGCTGTCCGCCTCCTGCCGTGGTCCATCTGCTCAACCACACTTGTGGAAAGCTCTCGGCAAATGCTAGGAGAACATGTCCAACAAGGAACACGACGCAAAGAGCTGAACCCACCGTTCGTGCGTGGTAATAATATACTGATAGATCTCCAATTTGCCGAGTTCGATCCATATTTTCGATCTCACTGATAGGGTCGGAGTCCGAAGCCATGGTGATTGAGTGGTCATTGGGTTTGTCATTGAGGTCATCCAGGATTTGCGCATCTGAATATTGTCTAGATTTCCAGAAATTTGTATTGAGAACGGCCTCACGGCCAGTTGTTTGAAGGCCACCCGGCCATCCGAGGTGAGCGAGACCACACTATCTGCGATTCCAAGGAGTCGAGCTATGACGGAGAACATCACAAGTCAGCACGCGCTAGTCACAAACGTCGAGAAAGCAACATACAATTGTGAGTGATCAAAACCACAGTTGTGCCCTGCTGACGAAATATCCCATCACGAGAGAGAATTCGTTGAATGATCATTTCTTGCGTGTGCGCATCTAACGCACTCATGACATCGTCGAGCAACGCTATATCGTGGCGACTGTACACCGAACGAGCCAGTGCCTCCAAAGAGATGTTAGCATTTGTCAAGGCGATACACATCCTAGTATTGTTGCATACCACTCGCTGCTTTTGACTTCCCGAAAGGGCAAGACCCTCACTCCCAATCTCACTTTGGTCACCGTCGGGCCAACGACGAATGTCCTCATCCAAGCAGCATGAATATGTGACAGTTTTGTACCACCTCTCATCGACCTCGTGGTCCGAGATACCGGTTATGCTTTTCTTGATTGTTGTATTAAGCAGCCATGGATTCTGACTGTAATAGGATACTCTGCTCGATTTGATAGACACGGCACCCGATAGGCAGCCAAGCTCACCTAGGATGGTCTTTAGAAATGTAGTTTCACCCGAGCCGACAGGGCCAATAACAAAATGACCAGGCTGCCACTGGTGACTTGCAATGACACGTCATTGAGGGCAGTACTTGTAGCTTTTTGCGATGGTAAGACAGTAACGCTATCTAAGGCGATGGCGACTTTTGGCTCGTTCTTGTCTGAAGTAAAAGGTGAATTCTTGCCAACTCGGCAATCTTTGATCGGCTCAGATACCATGTACTCGCGAATCCGCTGGAAGCATCCCGTGGCAGCCGCTGGCTGTGGTAAGACAGCGAGAAGCCTTTCTGCGGGTGTAGTGACGAGTGTAATAATACTCAGAGCAGTGAAGGCTTTCACGGTAGTAAGGGAGTCGTCCGCCCTAATTTGTGCTTGTACAGCGTACACAAGGAAGGTAATGACAGGCGACCATATCCTAGGCAGACTTGCTTGTTGAGATCAGCAGAGCGACAACATAAAAAGACGAAATGTCTAACCTAGACCGTTTAACCACATGATACCCTCAAAGAAAGCGCGAGATACAAAAAGTTCTCGTTCGCGATGCCCCTGGAGGGCCTCGGATAGTTTGCCAGAGAGTCCTGAAATTTAGTAGCTTTGATAGAATCCAGTACAGAGGATATATTCTGAATCCTCTTCTGGATTTCAAGGTTCCAATTTTGCTGGTTCTTTCCGATTGTCTTTGCTACTAGCTTTTGACAACCCAGGCATGCTGGCAAAAGATAACTACGCAAGCTACACATTTTTTTGGTTGCAAGGCTTTCTGCTTACCCAGAGTCAGAATCAATGGAACCATGCAAGTTGCACCCACTTGTCTTTCAAGTAGCCATGTGCCAATTGCTACCTCAATCGTGCGTGCCCAGACGTCATTGAAGTTCTCCAGATGCTCAATGATGCCGTCGATGTCTTTTTGGGACTGATTAGCGCAGGCTTTCCCTTTATGGCCTCGGAAGGCGACAGCGCACCTCACTTACCTGTACTCATCAAAGTGAGAGCTGCACCTTCTGCAAAGAGGTCGTCCTGAAGTGTCAAGGTGCGGTCGTGGATCAACGAGATCATTGTGCCACGGAACAAAGTGCTGTCTCTGGAAAAGCGATGTCTATAGTGAACATTAGAGAACTAGAGCTTTGATTAGCGCCGAAGGATGTACAAAAAGCAAAAGTTCGAAGGCCAAGACCATACCGCTAGCCCAAGGTAAATCAAGAATGTGGCTCCAATGAGACCATATCCACGATTCCAGCTCTCTAGTATGATCGGGTCCTCTGTGTTGACCAAAACTGCCGTGATCATGAATGGCTGGGCAAAGTTGAACCCAATCATACACACTCGAGGAAAGGCCACGGTGAGGAATTCCCACCAGAAACAGCAGACAAATGCCCAAGGCGAGGAAAGACTGTTCCCTGCTTTACCTGGGGCGTGTCAGCGTATGATACGCCCGGCTCGGGAGAAGATATCAAACCATGTTTCTCCCACGCTCTTTTCAGCCTTTCGCCTGTGTTGCGAGAGGTAAGGCCAGGCTCAAGAGCGAAAAGGTCCCGAGTCCCAATGATCTTCCGACACCCAGTCAAAAAAAGGCGGTTCAGCCACCAGACAAAGCTCAGATTAAGCACGCCACATGTTGCCTCGGGCGGATACTCTTTGTAAGGGGACTTCAGATAAGACGTTTTCTCTCTGGTCTCCAATATGAGCATGACGAGTTCTGTCCCAAGGATTGCACTCTGTACAGTTGCAATGGCGACTCGATGTGTAAGCCAGAGTGTCCGAATCTGTGTCGCATCGAATACAATCGACAGAAGCAGATAAACAGTTAAAAGAGAAGAGGGACTTGTCGATTTTATGTCTTCGACATAGGACAGCCCGATAATAATGGCGGAGTTGGCGTAGCCTAGAGCAGCAGAGGGGATGCTAGTCGATGTCCGCGAAGCAATTGATACGCTCCATAATACCAGCAGAGACAGTTGAAGGGGTAAATTTATCGAAGCGGCGACCTATACGCTGATCAGTCGCAGCCTGACTTACGGAAAATAAAAGATTAGATAAAAACTTGTGACCAACTTCAAGAAATAGTCATGTTCGGATCGCGTCTTTCGTTGACGACGAGACAGATGGAGGAGTCTGGGTGGCCCAGCCAATAGCAGTATCACCGAAGGAATTATCGACAGTATAGCCTGCTCGAAGGTGATAGTGAAATCAAATGGCCTCAGGTGGCTAACGGGCCCGAACGCGTTCTCGGTATTTTCTGCCCAAGATGCAGCGGAACTGTAGGCCATTGCTGTTAGACTTCAGATCGAGAACAGTGCGAGACAGAGACTTGTAACATGAAGTTAGAATCATTGGGATAAATGGGTGTAAAATAGGTAGAAGCAATATTCGAAAGGTGACGAATGTGATGTTGCCTGGACAAAGAAATACCTATCATCCATGCACCCCGTCGGGCCCCCGGGACCCCTGTCGGTGATCAACGGTTACTACCAGCCAGATGAGTTTATGTCCCTGGAGGTATCGAGTTCCATTCTTATTTAAGTCACAAGTTCTTTCCTCTTACTTTAGCCGATCTTAATTACATCCAACTCGGGACCAATCCACACAATATAATGGCTCTTATCGCTTTCCATCTCATCCCTCAGACTGTTTGTTCCAGGGCTGATGCTCACGACGCGCTGGCTTTCAGCCTAGATGCAGGTATAGGTGTGTGATCAGCGTGACAGAATGATACCAACAACAGTACAGAGGACACGTTGGCTCATCGACAGTGTCAGCCCTGATCGAAGGTCTTTGAGAACCCAACCTGGGCACAAAACGGTGACGTTGCCATTTATAACAGAGAGCTGTCTCTCATGTCTAGTAATAGTCTTTTCCTTTGGATAGAGCAGTCACCGAGTCTTTGGTTCCAAAAGCCGCACGCTTATATTGCTCAGAGCCCTCAATCTCTCCAAATCGTAACTTGGTGTCACCAATCTTCTTTTCTAACTCGAAAGATCCCAGACACTGCCCGTTTGCCAAATGATCCAACTCGGGATTTCTTGTCGTCAGCAGCATGTTGGAAAAGGAGACGCTCTGGGAAACGCCATTCTCGTGCAAGGCAAAGAATCCGACGACTACACATGCAACAGCGACACCCAGCGCAGACATATAAACTGCCAGCAAGTTTCGACTGTCGTAGGTGTAGAAGTTCTTGGGTGAGGAGCTCGTCACGGGTACACTGGTGTTCGCGGCATTGAGACTGAGGAGGCTGTAGGTAAAGTTGTGCGAGAGGTCTTCTATTGCTTGGGCCAATGTTTTATTCCGACAAAGAGCAGTTGATTCGTCACCTCCAATGCCCAGAGTTTGATAATCGGTACTATTCCACAGCTCTGGGCATGAAAAAAGTCCGGTTTGCATTATCGACATAGTTGTGAATGGCAGACTGGAGGGCAAGAAGCTGCTCAGTTCTAAGGAAGCGCTAATAACGAGCTTACGCTGTATCAGGCCAGAGAATAGCATGTGCATCACATAGTAGCCTCCATTAACTGTTGGCTCTTGGCGTTGAAATGTAACCTGAGAGCCAGCATCTGAGCTCCAATTGGCAGGGGCCACGAGCTCCGTTGATACAGGTATCAAGGTCCGGATACCGTTGGTAAAGTTCTGGCCTACCACGTAGGAGGTATTCCAGAGCTGACAGACAAGCTCAGTCGGTTGTGTGGCGTTGTCGTTCCACAGGGGGTTCCCACCTGCGGCGTACACGAAAAGGGTATTGTTAAGGGCACTAGGAGCAGTCCCTGAGTACACCACTCGAGTGAGATTGGTTGAGTTTCCAATCTCGTGTTCCCATAGTTTCTGCAACGAACTGTACTGAGCCAGACCCACGCCATCACTAAAATTCATGCCTTGCATCTCCACGACAGCTTCACTCAATTTCTGGCACTTGTATGAAGGGCCCCAAAACTCCAGAGTGTAGGATGAGTTAGGAAAAGGTGCAGGGACTGAGAGCACTTCGGCAGACGAAGAAGTAGCTGTAAACAGGCGGGTGATGTCGGGCGAGGGTGACGCAATAAACCCAGCCCCTCCCCATGTTACCCAAGGACGCCAGAAGGATTCAGTGAAGTTAACAGTCGAAACATGCAGCTGGGTGACATGGGTGGTTGTCAGGAGACGGATGGATAAGGTAGAAGGTGTAACAACAGCCGCTAATGGGATAAGCCTGGTTTGACAGTAAATAACAATCCACCCAGAAGAAGACCTTATACGCACCAAGAGATAATTGCGAGTAGGGTGAGGGTTTTCGCGTACATCCAGAGGTCGGGGATGAGAAAAGATTTTGGGTTGGTAAGGATGTCAAACATCCCATCAATCGCGCTCAGCTTCACAAACTTTCGGCGGAGAGTGGCCCATATCTGTTGCGCCGCTGCGATTCCAACAGCGGATGTCAGGAAGGTCTTGTTCAGAAAGGCAAAGCCGGTTCCAATTCGAATTGCCCACGTTTGCTGGTCGACCGAGTTGACGAGGGTGTTGTCGAGGCTGCTGTAGTAGAAGTGATGGCCCACCGAGATCATCGCACCACAAACAACAGACACAACCATCAGGGTGGGGCACTGCCATCCAAAACCCCAGGCGGCCGGAGTATTCCCATCTCTTTGAGGAGAGGCGTATGTTGTTTCGTTGGGTGCTTTCTGCTCGGGAGTATGGTGGCCGGGGCTCTGAACAAGGCCAGCGCCATATTCGACGCTATCACCATTTGATGCAGGCATAGTGATAGAGTATTAACTGGCGTGAGTGATTCCGGCTGCTGGGAACCTTATGCCAGTACTTATTATTGTCCATGCTGAACACAAGGCTGGGAAATGGCATCTCATTACTCTTCTGGGGTTCGGGCTTATCCACTTCTGTTCCAGGCTAAAGCGTGGTATTTCTTAGGTGCATCTTCGCAACGCCGAACCCACCTATCAGTGAGGACTTTGGGCTGAACGGCTGAACATATTAACGCTTTCATCTCCCGTTGATCCACTTTTACGAAGTGCAGGAGACTAAGTTGCTCAGCCTCAGCCACCAACGAGATGCAAAATCAGCGTTTGGCAGGTGTCACGGCCCTGGAGAGACCTTGGGACGCTACTCGGGCCTTTAACTTAATTGTTGGCTCTATTCTTATCTCCACCCTTTTGGTCTTCATGCATTGAGGATGAAGTATCACGATGATGATACTCAGAAATGAGGAAGATCACAGAATATGATCTCTCCGGTAATTCTCGCGCACATAAGTGCTTACATAACAAATAACCGCTAGGCCAAAAATATCAACGAACATTCAATTGACCCTGCGGTGGTTGATATGCTAGGGCACCTCGCATTCTCCTCAGGTCTGCCAGTTTCTTACCCCTATCTCCTTTATCTTTTCTGCAACTCCTCGACGGCCAACAATGCCATGGAAGCAACCAATCTATAAAATAGGTCCATTTATATCAAGTGCCGAAAACACGGACACGCAGTTGAATGTTTATGCCTGCGACAAGCTCTTTAAGATTGATCTGTTTACTTCGTTTCGAAAGCTCGCCTGTCCTCCTGGCCGAATATCTTTGCCACGTTCGACGCCAAGAGCCAGAATGGATCCCTGATGGGTCCAAGACTTGGGAGTTTGCAGACACCCTTGAAGAAATGCATGATTGGATCTTGCAACCATTTCTACCAATCTTCCAGGAACTTGGCTCCCTAGACCCAAACCGAAAATACTGTCTATTTGCGGAAGAATTGCACTACACTGTACAGGTGGTGGGAAACAAGGTGGTTCCCGTTTATCGTAGCAACACCAAGCACATGAAACATCATGTAATCGGGGCCCGTTTACCATCTTCTGTCGACTACTCGATGTTTCCTATCTACCATCCTAGGGTAGTTCATGTTCCAATAAGTGCGGATTCAGCTGCACTACCAGGAGTACCTCGCAAGGTATTTATTCATGGGCAACCACAGCCTAGCTTCGTCAAGATAGTCTATGGGGGTGACGCGCGTATTACCTCCAGAGAGATTGTCACTTATTCGAAGATTCACATGACTAAATTCGATTCCCCGATTCTCACATCACAACTGGAAGGGCTGGTCTAGGATGATGAGTATGTTATGGGATTGCTTCTATCATACATCGATTGTGATGGAGCTACACTCAATGGCATTGATGGACGTGATCCCAAATATTCCGAGCTCCGATATAAATGGGTTGATCAGGTTTCGCACACACTCAAACAGTTTCATTCACATAACATCATTTATGGGAGATGCGAAGGCGGCCAATGTGCTCGTTGATGTTAATGAGGATACAAACGTGACTGATTTTGGAGGAGGTTGTACTAAGGGTTGAGTTGAGAAGGAGAAGTCTGACTCGACAGAGGGAGATCTCCACGGACTTGAAAATATCAAGCAGTTCCTTTTGAAATGAATACTAGATTGCTATCATTCTGGGCTCATATTGTCTACTTGGTCTGACAGCAAGGGCCAGAAGGAGAGAGAAGAAGAATGTTAATTTTCTATCTGCATGAGGCTAGCTAATATACTAACTAGCTAGCAAACATGTGAGACCTGGCAAACAAGGCATCAATCAGATGGATGGCCTGTTATCACACTACTGTCAATTGTTACTACACGCGTCACTCGATGACCCCTGCAAGGACAGAAACATAAACATGAACCTTAGCTGAAAACTCGCTTCCCCATTCTCCCAGCCTGCGATACGTCGTCAATATCAGAATATCTACCCATGCTGATTCCCATTCACAACAAAGACCAACTGACACTGCCTATTTTCTCTGTCACCACCCATTTCGATCCCTTCATGCCATGGCTGACTCGTCATGCCCACCAATTGAAGATACATACCACCCTGAACCAGATGTTGAATATCTGGAGGACTATGTGTCCGGCGGGATACCACCCGACTCTCATCGGAGACACCTTTTGCGGTGGTCGCTACACCGTCGTTCACAAGCTTGGGTTTGGTGGATATTCAACAATTTGGCTCGCTCGGGATCAACAACGCCAGCGCTACGTATCGCTAAAGATATTGACTGCGAGAGAATCGCCAGTCAGCCACGAGGTGAAAATCCTTCAATACCTGATGAAGAGCGACCTTGCCCATGCTGGGAAGCGATTCATTCCGCCGCTGCTGGATCAATTCTCGTTTGATGGTCCAAACGGACGTCATCAGTGCTTGGTCGGAGAACCTGCTGGCGTTAGCATCTCTAAGTCCAAGGAGGACAGCGGAAACTTTATGTTTCCAGCGGACGCTGCTAGATCTACTGCCACCCAGCTGCTGTTAGGGTTGTCCTATTTGCATGCGAACGGCATATGCCATGGAGGTGAGGACATTTAGGCTGTTCATCTCTGTTTACTGACCCTGAAAATTGGAGGCAGATCTCCACTTGCGCAACTTTCTCTTACGTGTACCCAATTTCGATGGCCTAAGCACAGATGAGCTATACAAGCGCTTCGGCAAACCATGCGAGGTTCCTATCCGGCGAGTTGATGGAAAGTCTGGTGAACCCCACGCACCGCCGCATGCCATCTTTCCCCTGGCTTTGAGCATGCCCGCCAACAAGTTGGATAACCCCGAAATCATCATCTCGGATTACGGGACGTCCTTTATTGTGCCACAGGTGCCATCACCGACTCACCACACCCCAGCCCTCTATGCTCCACCAGAAGACTTTTTCGATGAACCCATCACCCAACCCACTGCAGCTGATATATGGACCCTAGGTGTCAACTTGTATGAGGTCTTGGGCGAGCGTCCACTATTCGAAACACTTGCCTGGGACCAAGATGGCATTGTCGGCGAGATGGTCAATACGCTGGGCAAACCGCCCGTGAGATGGTGGAACTCTTGGGCTAACCGCTCCGAATTCTTCGAGGAGGATGGGTCATGGGTCGCTGACTTCAGCCGCATCAACACTCCCGTATTTCGGCGTCTGCACCAGCGCCTCTGGGACATGGGCCGCGGCGAGACGGAGAAGACGTGCGAATGGGACGTTGCAGGTGGTGAACTACATGCGTTGGAGGACTTCCTCAGAGCCATGATGACGTTTGAACCTGCAGAACGACCCACAGCGGACCAACTCCTGGGGTCTGAGTACATGGCGAAGTGGGCGTTGCCCGCGTGGGAGAGGCAGGAAAGGCAGAAAAGTGCTCATACTACAGAGGAGCGTTAGGCTGTCAACGCCCAGGTAGACCAGAAGAAGGGCCGATTGATATGCATTATTCTAGGGCTCTAGCAACTCAGATAATATGAATGTCATCATAGCTTGACAGCAACAGGCGCATGTCTTTAAATAGAAGCCTTATTTGAGGCTATAGTCCAAGAACAACAAGGTAAATAAAACCTACTGCACCTACGACGATGACGACGACGACTGTATGATTCTGTCGTGATTAGTGGTGTTCGTTTGGATGTTGAGTTGAGGACCTTTCCGAAGCAGGCGTATCTCCTCTCTTAGTACAAGATATAGCAGTTTATAAGAAGACATGCCCATTCAGACATGGGTTCAGTGACGAGCAGACAATGGAGATGTTTGTATCCAGTCCGAATAATCCTCGTAACACATCTATCCAGCTATCAAATTGGAATTCTGGATTTGATTTCTTTTTCTTCGCACTGCGTGATCGAAGAGCCACAGAAGCTCCATGGCAAAAATGTGTCGAGATTTCGCCCTATCCAGTTCTCGTTGTTTGTGCTGAAATTCAGGTTCTGTGTGACTAACATGACGTCTGGATAGTCCTTGGCGGTTGGAATAACTCGGCGCGAGGATCGACGATAGAATTGGTCTTTTGATATTTCCTCCATATCCTCATTAAAGCAGAAGTGAAACATTTCCGTCTGGACGCCTCCGTTGTACGGAATGATCACCCAATTCTGCCACTCCAAGTGCATTAATTGGATAGTAAAGCCCACCATAAAGGCCTTCGATAACCACAAATGCTGATCGAGCACCATAGAAATGCTCGATATGGGAAGCTGGGACTTTGTCGAGGGTTGAGCAGAACTTCAAGCGGAGACGATAGTTTAGCTGCTCCCATTCTTCAAGTTCGGCGTCATATTTGTGGGAGAGGAGCTTGTTTTGCTCCATAAGTGAGTTGAAAAATCTCTGTACTTCCTGGTTGGTGACCTGTAAATGCGCAATTCGTTTTGATCTGGCGATGGCAGAGATGGCTTGCTCGTGGGTATAGCACTGGTACTTGGGCTCGACCGGACCCTCCTTCACTCCCATAATAGTAGGCCAGTACAAGGGATCGGTAGCACAAAGTTCAAGTCTCAGCTGTTGAAACCATGAATGGTAATTGTGTCTTCCCTCGAGCTTTGCGTCGATACTGGAAGTCCGTGGCGTCTCGGTCGATGTCATTTTGGAATATGAGGTGTGCTGTGTGGTGTCTGGTGGTACTGAGTGGTTCATAAGGTAAAGTAAAGAGAGTGATACAAGAGGATATCTAGCTCAGGGTTTTCAAACCGATTATAAGTTAGATCAATCATCAATCCCAAAGCAGACAATCATCTATCTCCATACCGTGTGACGTTTGTAACCACCGAACATCATAACTAATAACCTAGAGGCTGGGACACGATGCGGACTCCACTGATATTCCTGAGCTGTCAATAAGGTATGGGATGACGAAGTAAGTAAGGTGAGGTAAGGTGATGAAGTGAAATGATGAAGTGACCATCCTATGAGATAGGAGATTAATGGATTCACGTAGGTGTATGAGGATGGTCGAGAGGAACATCCGCGCCAGTCTCGTGTCCGCCATGAGCCTCGACTTTAGCAGCGTATTCCAGACTCCTACATTCGGCAAGTGCATATTTTTCAATGTCCATAGTCAAGAGAAGTGGCTTTAACTATGGAAATGTTAAAGGCGGTTATCTTATAACGCACTATTAAGAATATTAGCGTGTGGAAATATAGAAGGCCTCCTAGAGGCTACATGCTACCAAGGAGGTGGTGGAGGAAGAAACTCCTGGTATTCAAACTAGTAAAGCAGGGCCTTTATAAAGGCCTGAACTAAGGACTAGCAAACTGGCAAAGAAAAGGCTCAGTCTGCCTAGCACAAACAAACATCCGATCTAGGGGGGATTCTCCAATAGATCTTCAACCATTCTTCACTATTATGACGAGGTCCATCCACTGTTTGATTGAAATGCATGCCAATTTTCATCGGCTGGTTAACGGTGCGGTCAACAAAACCTCGAGCGGTAGACTACCGTTTGCCTGTTGTACTCGCTTTTATTTATATTCTTGGCTCGAGAAAGCCTGAGAGTTAGGGCTAAGAGACAGGGTTAAGAGCCAGGGATAGAAAAGAAGAAGAGGGACAGATATAAGAGCAGAGCTAACAAAATACAAGGTCTTGGGCGACTAAAGGAGAAGGAGAAGAAGAACTTCTATTTATACCCGGAATAGGTCTGATGTTAGAACTGACAGGTATCCCAACAGGAAAGTGACCAAAACACAAACACCTTGTCTAAACAACATGCTACCTCAACATCTCCGCAAAATCCTGCAAGCAACATCTAGAGGGGAGCGCGAAGGAGAAAGAGTGAGAGTTTCCGGATAGCCATATGGCCCTCGATACGGCTCTTGAAACTTCAGTTGAGCCTTAAAACACAATATGGCTGGCTCCTTATTGTTGGTTTTTTGCACGAGCCGCGAGCTGACAGCAATAGGGGACCCAGCTGGTCTATCTGGTTGGCTGTCTATCTTTAAACCGGAACAAGCCCTGGAGAGGAGTTGATATATGGTAGGTATTAAGAGTCCGTCCACGGGTGTGATGAAGCGCTGACCCTGGTCATATGATAGAAAGGGCCCAGGCGTGGTAAATGGACGACGACCATTCGCCTCGAACACTTAACGAGATGTTACGAATAGCGCCCTTCCAACAGCTGGAAAGATGTTGGAGGATTGGCAGTGGCTGTCAAGACCTCAACAACAGCGGCGTGGATCTTCTCTTGTGCATAGAAGATGACGAGGAAAAGGGCTACCGCGGCTCAGATGAGGACCGGGTTGCCGGAATTCATGCTCGTTTCAGCTGGCTCAAGGGAGCCGGTGGGTTCTTTCTCGTCGCTGACAACAAGAGGAGAAAGAAGGTGATGATGAATGGTGAGATATTCAGGACTAACCAACGCCAGTCCAAGAATACCATCATGATAGTAGAATGCGTTTTCTTTTTGCGATATGAAAACCTGTCTGCCGAAGAAGACGAACAGTTCCACGTCGAATTAACCAAACATTTCCGTGAACATTACAAGACTCAGAGTCCCCTAGCATTGCCTATTCCAAAGAAAATTGATATGCACTTCGGGGATTGGATAGTACAGCATCCGATTTCGAAGAGGGCCTTTGGCATCGTCTACATGGTTATCAATATTCGGACAGGACAACCAGCGGCGGCGAGACAGATCTCCAAGTCAAAAAGAAACGCAGCTGCTGTGGAACAAGAGCTGGAAATGACTTGGCGTATCTCCGGGTTGAGTCACATTAGTTCCCAAATTCCTGCAAGTTATTTCTGTGCCTCTAACGATGAAAGCTAGCCACGACTCTCAAGCACTCTCCAGTGGTATCACCAACTAGGCCAAACGAAGGCTCAAACAGTAAGTCAAATACATCTATCCCCAAGCCATACCTTATCTCACGCAAATAGGCCCGGGTCGGATCTTGTTTCAATCAATGAATGCTTAAAGCCTACCCTAAAGCCTACCTTGCACGTTATCCTGCATGAATACATCCTCATATCACCTCTGGTGAACACAACATTTCGCTCATTGTATGCATCAAATGTATCGGCCGAAGACAGAGTCGCTTGTTTCGCTCAGCTTCTAGAGGCGATTGATTTTCTTCACCGACATGGCATCTGGCACAGGGACGTGAAGCCAGACAGCGTCTTAGTGAAAAGCTACGATCCGCCGGATGTAATTCTGACTGGTTTCGGATGCGCATCTGACGCCACGGATATTTCCTACGATAGCGCAGGCACTGAGCAATATCGTGCACCCGAGCAGGTCGAGGGAAGAACCCATGATCGAGCCGTTGATTATTGGGGCTGTAGTATAATCGGGTTGGAGCTGATTCTAAAGAGACCAATTGAGTCGAGGATCGTGCCCGGCCTTGGCTTCACATACTATCAAAAGGTTCTTGAGGATTTACAAGACTCGCCGTTAGCCAGATGTTCCCGAAAGATGCTGGAGGAGGGCCCGGGTTCACGCATGACGGCTATTGATGCTTTGCTAGACCTTAGGGGCCCTAAGACTGGTGGTGCCCGGGTTGACCTCAAATTCCGATGCGACCCTCCCAAGTGCCATTTTACTAATGATGTCGACTTCATCGAAGTTCATTCGGACAATGAGGCTGCCGACCTGGTGGCTGACTTCGTTGCGAGTGACGAGAGCTTTATCGCCGACAGTGCGACCGGCGATTGCCCTGCTCAAGTCGATAGCACAAATGGCTTCGCAAGAAGCTCTTCCATGGACCCTAGTGGAGACGCGGTCGGACAACGACGGTCATGCTCATGTAAACGAAAGCGTTGTCGGCAAGACCGGAGATCGGTATACCACGGAATCGAACATGAGGAGAAAACTGATGCCATGCGAGATAGTTCAAAGAACCTCGGGATTGAATTTTGATTAGTTAATGTTGTCTCAAATATATATTTTCGTTGATCCTACTTCTTCTGTCGCGCATTGATAATTGGAGAATTACGCCAAGGCGACTAACAATAAGATTCAGGAAATTAAACTCAGTCGCACGATCCCCTAAATGGGAAATTGTCCTACGTAGATAGCATCTGCCCAGGTGAAGACAGACTTATATCGATATTAACAGAATTGGTCTGATTTTTGTAAATCAAAATATCAAAGTTGCTCAAACCTACAACATAGGACTCAAATCTGAGGGGCAAAAAACCACAGCGCAACACCGCAACACCGCAAGCCCGCAAGCCCGCAAGCCCGCAACACCGCAAGACTAACAATTACTGCGCAGCATTCATCCACACTCTGTACTCCACCCGTGATCTACGAGCAAAATGTAAAGTTCCAGTCTACTGCAATGGCCGGTGCCCGAAATCAATAATGTGCTCATCACTCTTGGTCACACACTATATTCCCAGGTTGTATCCATTGTATCCACCACTTTGTCACTGTTGGAGCGGGAAAGAAGCGGGAGAGGGACTCCGTTGGACTATATGGCCGATATGGCAATGATACTCGTTTTAGTGGGGACGACTTGGTAAACTGGGGCTTTCGGGAGTCTGTTTCCACTGATAATATCGTATTGAATTTTTTTTTTTCTCTTTAGGTTGGACCTTTTTTTGGGTGGTTTTTAGAGTGGGAATACGGGATTAACTATGGAGTTTGTATGGAGTATAATATACGGGATACCACTGATTAAGTGTTGGTGCGTTGGTGTGTTAATGTGTGTGTAGGTGCATATGTAGGGGAGGTGGAATGGAAAGCTGATGTAATGTGGACTTGGTGCATATTAGTACATTATTGTAGTATGTATACACATATATGTTGTACACTGAATATGTAGAGAGTGTGTGGAGAGGTACATACGGAAGCACTGTATATCACATCTGTGCCTCGGCATACGAAGTTGTAGAACGATAGAATTGCAAGTATGGGCTCGATGGAGAACGCGGTGAAGACAAGCGGGTGTATATCTCCCCTGGCACCGAGTCGAATCGGAGGAGTGCATGTGTGCTAGGCAAAGATTCTGATGTCTCAAAAGTCTTGACGCGAGCCCGGGCAATTACATTTCCTTATCTGGACTAGTTTATTAAAACTATGGAGAGAATGACTCCAGGGCTTGAGCCCCTCTTATCTGGTAGAATGGAAAAAGGTAGAATTGTAGAATCACAAGTGGGTATGGCCTGCTTATTCCGTACAGGAATCTGGTAATTGGTGTGGTCTAGGCAAATCTCTATCACAAACACATGATAACTACCGAGTCAAGAGGATCAGAGTGATGGAACTGTGTCCCCCGATATAACAAGAAATGTGCCATCTCACTGCGCCTGTTGCATATACCCCTGCTATCAGCTGCACCGGGCTTCTTCTAGACACCTGGATGTCTTTCAAGGTATAAGCTAGACATGTCGACTGTTGGACAATTATAAATATAGTAATACACAGCATACGGAGGAGTCCGTAGTCAGTAGTTAATGGGGCTACGTAGTATACGAGGGGCAGCCCCTCATCAGCCCCTGCATGTATACTCCATACAACATACGGAGTACAGGAGTATCCCAACCTGATCTCTTTGACCTTCCCTTATTAGGAACAAGATCAGCGTACTAAGGAGGTCAGCACCTGAGTTATGAAAAAGGCCAAGAATGTGGAACCAACTTACCGAGGAGAAACGGAAAAATGTAGAAGGTTTTGGAGTAATTTCCATAATGGAATGTGATTGGTCCAACCTCTTTGAGGAGAACCACGTTGGCTTGACCGCTAGGCGCCGTTGTTTTTGACTCACCTTTTCTGCTTTTGACTTCAAAATGTCACTACACTTGGACCTTGCGTGGGGAACCATATCCGAGTGCATTTATGATACGGAGTACTGAGTACACATTGACTTTCGAATCTGAATGGTAGAGTTAAAGAGTCGAAAAATAACCGTGAGGCTGCAGCCTTCATCGTGCATCGTGCATTAGACCTTACGTGTCTGTAAATCCCCCAGCCTTGGAGGGTGCTGTGTCACAGGACAAGGTCTAGGAATGGGTTTAAAACAGCTCTTGCAAATCGCCCAGTTCTGAAGCAGCTGATTCTAATATTGCAGCCTATCGGGAAGCGGCAGTGAGTTTCAACCTTTAAAAGGCTTTTCATACTCCGTAGTGTCGGAAGATAATCCCAACGATCGTCGAGTCCTAAGATGGGTCCCGCCAATAATGCTGACCAACATCTGATTTAGGGGATACTACCTTAGTACCGAGCGACCGAGGCGATAAACAAGAAAATTATAAATTTTTTGGTTTGTTAGTCCTAGTCCGTCCGCAGCGACGTACTTATCCCTGTTGAATCCCATCACATTTCACATCTCAGCCCCAAAACAAGAACAAAGGAGAGACGCACGGGGACCAGGGTGACCAGGACACTTGCATCCGATGCTACACTGTAAGGAGCTGATGACATGGCGCTAAAGCAAGCCAAATCGACCTGGCCCGCAGCTCCCGCTGCATTCTTTGGGGCTAAGTAGGGGGAACCGGGCAATCATAAACGAGACCTGGAACGTCTGGAAGGATGAAGGAAGCTGGGATCGGCCCCTGTGCCCCAATAGTGGAGCGGTGGATTCGTGAAATGGGAAGGTTCATCAGTGCTCCCTAAGTGGATCTTCTAATACGCGCCCTTTCGGAAGTTACTGAGCGAAAACGAGGCTGATTTGTTGGAGATCTATTGTGCTCTCGGACGTGACCGCTGATTTGCTTTACAGCGTATCTCTCCGTTTCTATTTATTGATTAGTACTAGTTTCACTCTAAGTAGATTATATTGAAAACTAAACAAGGCTACTTACTCCTCGGATCTTGCCCGGCATGCAGGGTGGGAATCTCGTATTTAATCCTCTGGAATACTCTCCCGTACATCGTACAACATGAGCTGAATCCTGCGGATATGTCTGTGTTCAAGGGGTTAGATCAGGTTTGAATCACCTTTGTGCCGCTGTTACGGTGTACTCAGTGCATACCATGGAAGATCGGCATTTTTTTTTCAGGTTGTGTCAGCGGTTCCACTACGGAGAACTGAGAACTCTGATTAAGACAAAATCAGACACATCTGGCCTTCTGGAAAGTTGTCTCCAATTATTTCCTTTTCCTTTATTTCAGTTTATTTTATTCTTTTCCCTTTATATGGTGCAGGAAGTGGGTCTTCAAATGCGTTGCGCTACGGACTTGGATGCCGCGTGATGGGCTTGATGTGTCTTGCATCGAGATCGGCTCTTTGTCGACTGGTGATCTCATACGTTGTGCTTCATTTTAATGCTAATAATGTGTGCTCCTAGTTCTTATAAGAGATGTACAATTTAAATTGCAATTTCTAAATCAAAACCTGCAATTTAAAGATGATATTAGAAGTAGTAACCTGACCAAAGTGACCCAGGCACCCGGGTATTGGTCTGTTTTTGGCTTTGGCAGAGCCCTAAGCACGATCAGATCCACCTGGCCACGTTGTGAATGGCTCTACTCCTTTTTCTTACGGGTCTTTGATTATTATTTCTTTTTTATGTGGCTCCATTCATTTTAGTTCCACATTAGTTCAAGACGCCAAGTTCTAGATATTGGCGCCAATCTTTGACTTGGAACTGTTCTACCTGCAACCTGCCTATATTTGTATGGGGTACATTGAAAGCTACAGGTTATATGATTATATGAAGACAGATCACATCTCTATACATTGTTAAACGTCATTGAACACTCCGTTGAATCCGAACCCCCAAAGTCAAGCTCAACCGGGGGTTCAACCGCTTGGGATAGCCGAGCTTCCCGCTCAGAGTCCAATTTTTTTTTTTTGGAAAAAAACTAGGCTTTCCAGCTTTCTAGATTGCGTACCGTGTTGTAATCCCATTTTGGTGGCGTCTGCGATGGATTCCTGTGCCACGCTGCCGATGAAACAGAAACAGGCCCACAAGCGTTGAATCGATACGCTACGTATGAGCTATATTTTAGTTGGCGCCCACCCCTCTTTTTCATTTCCCAGGTGATACTACTCCGAGTAGAGAATGACCCTCCAAATGTTGATCCTGCAAAAATGCAGGGTAGCCTAAACCTCGCATGGTCCAAGTTTCCTTTCGACTCAGCCAAGTCGACCTAGGTGGTTGGCTGTGAACCTGTGATGAAAGCCGAGTCGAGTAGACTATTTCTGGGCTCGGAACATTTAAATGAAAGTCAAAAAAAAAAAAAAAAAAAAAACATCCGGGTATGCACGGTACGAAGGGAGAGACAGTTCTTTAATCCAGACTTCGGGAAGGGCGATGACGATAATTATCTTTAACTCCACTTGTACCCCTGTCGAAATCCAAAAAGGGCAGATGTGGTCGATCTCTAGCCCATCACATTGTAACCCTTGCGTAACGAGCTCGGTGACGCTATAATTGGGGGAAAGGACAACAAGGTGTCCTGTATATATTAAATTCCATATCTGTATTCTTACATTGGATCAGAAGAAAGAGAGAAACAGACTCTTGGAAGTATTGACGTATTGACCGCAGATCGGACCTGATGGTCAAATAGGTACATAACATTCCCAGCGGCTAAAGGGTCAAGGTTGGAATTTTGGATTTCTGTAATTTGCTTTTGCTCAAAAGGGGTATAGAAAATGGAAAAAAGAAAAAGAAAAGAAAAAAAAAAAAGAAAAGAAAAGTAAACGGGAGCCCCAGTCTAGGCTAAGACCATTAGACTATTTGGACTTTTAGCATAAGATACCATAAGGAGTACACCCACTATACATACTATACACCTATATTATACATATTATACCTATTTAATTTATTTAATCTATTAATCTATTCTATTCTTCCCCATGTTCGCCTCAAAAAGCATGTTCCATGTTCCCACAGGTCCGATCCCCCCCACTCTGCTATTTGCTGCACTCCGGAGTATTCCCTATGGGCCCTGGTCGAAACGGTGGAACTGCCCTGATTCTCATGGATTCGGTTCCAGGTGGTTTAATTTTTTTTTAATATTTTCTCGTTAGTGTCAACGTCGTGTCATCTCATGTGTGGCATCGTAGATCCGGGCTCCCTGGATTCCCTTATAAGCCTGCCTTGCCTAGTAACGGGATCTTCACTGGAATTAAATACTCTCACCCGTTCCTGAACGGGAGCATCGGCTCTTTTTATTATTATCACATCCACTCTTTATTCAACTACACTCCACTACGTAAGCTATTTTTTGCTGTCTACCATTGACTATATACTGACTTGATTTCCCTTTAGTCAACTTCCTCTCTTCATCTTCTTTCCAGTTTCTTATATGGCCAATTATTCTTGGCAACCTCAGCCCCCTTCAACAGGATCTCAATGGCTTCAAGACAATGCTTCCTATAGCCAGCCCACCATGCAAGATCTAACCCATGCTTTCCCTCGACCGAGGCACACTCGCGTCATGAAGCCTCGTAGTGCAGGCAACAGTCCTTCATCCGCAACAAGAAGACGATCAACTGTAAATCAAAATGTGATGCATGGAATGCCTACTCAATATCAGTCATCACTGGAAGAAGTTCTTCTCGCCTCAGCCGCCCGGAATCCACGTCCGATGAGCTGGCATCCTTCATCCGCAAGGGCTCGGGGTCTTTCCAACCCGTACATCTCAGATTTCCCTTCGGATAGCTATGCCGGCATGGGAGCCGTGCCTGATCAATACCTCACCTCGGCCGTCTACAGCGGTGAAAACATCATGTCATATCCTGTGACCGCCGACCCTTCATTCTCCCCCGACTACTTCCCTATCTACCCAACCATGCAGGAGGACTTGCCACTACCACAGCACACGCCGGGGTTCATGACTGGCTCACAGGTCGACCCGATGGGATGGGATGTCGCCACCATGTCCACTGATATGGCAACGATATCGCACCCGGCCTCCGACAACTGGAGCCTGGACATGCTATCGATGGGCACCAACATCCCCCCACCAGAGACAACATGTCCAAGCTACGTCAGCGTCCCTTCCCCGGGTGAACTCAGTGGCCCATCAACACCGGACATTCTCCCCATTCAACAATTCGACAATCCCTTCCAGCCCACCGCAGAGACCAAGAAAACCGGAAAGGGCGAAGAAGAACTGGTCGGCATGGGCCTCTACAGCCAGCCCAACGGAACACTGGCACGAGCCCCGCAGAGCAAATCAGGCGAGGGCCTGAAGCTCGAAGAGACCTTCACCCCATCCGATGAAGACAAAGACGGCGAGGAGGACGCAGAGGTCGAGGTCATCAAACAGCAGGAACTGCCCCAGCAACCAATCACCTACCATGAATCCGCGCCTACTATTCGCCAGTCGAACTTCACTTCCAAGCAGCAGCCCAGACAAGCTTTGAATCTGCTCCAGCGGTCTTTCTTCTTCGACCACGATGATGCGGGTCAGCAGCCCATGGCTGCTGCACAGCCTTTTGCTGGTTTCAATCAGCCCTGCATGAACTATGGGTATGGGTGGATCTGAGAGGATCGCCTAGCGGGGGATATCATCTTTTTCATTTTTATTTTATTTCGCATTTCTTACGGTAACAGCGGCATAGCGTGGAGTTTGTCTTTCATCATCTTTTTTTTTTTTTTTCGGAGTCGGATACACGGAAAGGATACCCTGGGACGAACGGTTCGCGACTCGCATCTAGCTACATTTACTTTAGGTGTGCTCGAGCACAATCAGATACAGAAATCTATCTCAATATTTGCTACTTATCATTATTCTCATTTTCGGTTGAGCTTAAATCACAGTGTTAAATCATTGTCGCATTATTTCAAATCCTCGAAGTATACAAACTCGCACTCTGATTGGCCGCGGATAAAATAAGCCTCGGTAAAACTTTCTCAAAGGAACAACAATCTCCCGAAAATATTTCGCAGGCTATCAACGAAAAGTCAAGCAAGCAAAAGGTTACCCATCCAGCGTCGAATTTAATTTTCTAATTTCTCATTTCACACTCAGCGCCGAGAATGGCAAAGGTCATTTTCACGGCTTGGAAAACCAAGTCTCAGTTGCTGGAAGTGCGGGACGAGTTTTATCCTCCGCCTACGTACGCTGGACCGGATTTGCGTTCCCACGGCTGTGCAGTGGTATGTTACATGTGCATGAGGGACAGAATGAGTGTGGTGTCCAGCTGTGGATGCGGATTGCTAACGATATCCGAAAGGTCGAAGCTTGGAAACTACGCGGCAACGTACCGCACCATGTTGAAGCTACGGCGTTGTTGACAGATGCTATTCTCCATGATGATGCGCAGAGGAATTCCATCTTCTCAATCCGTGCTACATATTCAGCAGCTTTCTGTCGGTGAGTATTGCGATGTACCTGATCCTGTTTTTACATTTATGGGAGAGAAAAACCCGCGGGGATGATGTCTCGAGTTCATATTACCCCCAATCCACATAGCATATTCCGCTTTCAAAAACTAACGCCCGTTAGCTTCGTAACCGGTCTTGTGGACACCAAGATCCACGGCGTTCGCCGAACAATGTTCCAGCGCGCCACAGACCTAGGCCTTCCAGCCTCTTTCGTGGAACTCCGTCACGAAGCAACCCACCGCGAGCCACCGTCACTCGTCGTACTGCGCAAGGCTGCGCAGCGCTCGCTCGAGTGGCTGTGGGACAATTACTGGGCCGGAGTTGGTGACGACTCCGGTGCGCCTGCATTGACCCATGACGACGGTGCGTCTGTCAGGGCCGCCTTGTGCGACGCTCTGCAGCCTCTATCCGGCAGATCGGCGGATTCTGTGCCCAAGAGGCGGAAGCGGGATCAGGCTGTTTCGGTCGCTATGCGGCTTGTCTCGGTTTGTAATGTTTCGGGGAATGCGGCTAGGCTTTTGTCTTCTGTTTTGCTCGAGCGGGGGTTCTTGGTGCCTAGTGGGCGGGAGTGAGTTTTCTTCCCCCTTTTTTACGTTTTGCTTTTGTCTCGGCTGTGTCTTCAGGGGTGCATATGTTGTCGGGGTGTACATGCTGACTGTGACATTCTAGACTTGGAGATTCGATGAATGATACATTCAAGGAATGGAACCCGGTTCTGCAAAGGGTTGCAGAGAGTCATCCTGCTTTTTTGAGGCATTTGATCGAAGATCTGGTGAATGATCTGGCCTTTAAGAACACAACCGATATATCGGCAGATGCGCCTTCCGAGGCATTGTATCTGTGGATCGCGCATATCTTGACATCTCCTGCCTGGGAGTTCCACAGACAATCATGCCCGCAGAGCTATGTTCTCCGAGCTTGCGATGAAAGTCCACACCACTGGACCAAGTTATTGGGAGATCAGTTAAGAAAGCACGCCAGCAAGCCCAAATCAGTTCTCGATGCTCGACCCGCTGGCAAGAACCGAATCACGAAACCAAAACATGTTAGAAATGACTCGCAATACGCTCCATCTCAGCTCTCGGATAAGCTGCTGGAACATGGATGGGGATTCCTGGAGAAATGGGACAGTCGACCTTTGGGCGTGGTGTCAAGTAATTAAACAGGTATATCCCAATGCAAAAAAATACGTACGCTGCTGGCAGCGTTAGACCAAAGCCAATACCTCCTATACAATTTAGACAGCTACATAGTAACGAGCAACCAATTAAAAGCGGTGGCATTACTAAAAACAATCAAGCTAAAATGGAAAATAATTCTTCCGGATGACGTTGGTAATCCGGCAGATCCACCCGTTTGGGCCGTGTAGCTACCCTCTTTCGATCTCCCCGCACTGTTTTTATTCATCGTTGGTGATGAACTTTCTAAGGACGCAATTATTTGGAACTAGCTCACCTCTATTCAGGCCACAAGTCAGAGCCATGCATATCCAATCAATTCCTATGTGTAGGTTGATGCTCCGGTCCCGTCATATATATTACCAAGCAACCGTAGCAATCTTGGAATATTGCAGGAATATTTGCTTATTCTATGTCAATTCTATAGGGACGGGGAAGGGCAACAACTATGCCTATCTCGTGACGGATGAGCCTACCAAGCAGTCCGTTATTATTGATCCGGCCAATCCCCCGGAGTGAGTTGCATCTTTGGATCATATTAAACTACTGCATGGGCTGAACTGATTACGTGGAATTGCAGGGTTGCACCGGAGCTCAAGTCTCAGATTGCTTCTGGCAAGATTAACCTGACGGCTATTGTGAACACTCACCAGTATGTGGAACTTCAATGGGCCGGTAACAAGAGAACAAATAATCCAAGTTTGCTAACATTTGCTGAAGCCACTGGGATCATGCTGGCGGTAATGGTGACATTGTATGCATGCTTTCTCGAGCTATTGGGTGTTACCTCGAGCTAACATTTGCTCCAGTTGAAACAATTCAAGGGCCTTCAGGTCATCGGTGGCAAGGACTGCACGTCTGTCACTAAGACCCCCGCGCATGGTGAAGAATTCAAGATCGGAGATCGTATCTCAGTGAAGGCATTGCATACGCCCTGTCATACGCAAGACAGCATCTGCTACTATATGCAAGATGGAGACCAGCGTGTTGTTTTCACAGGCGACACTCTCTTCATTGGTGGTATGTGTATCGTCTTCAAATTCTCACATCTGTCAAGGGAGTATCATGGACTAATTTTGAATCCAGGATGTGGCCGATTCTTTGAAGGAAATGCGAAGGAGATGCACAAGGCCTTGAACGAGACTCTCGCGTCTCTGCCTGATGACACCAAGGTCTATGTAGGATTGTCTTTTCGTGTTGACACAAGCCTCATGCTGACCCGTTCTAGCCCGGCCATGAGTATACCAAGGCCAATGTCAAGTTCTGCATTGCGGTCTCACAGACAGAGCCTATTAAGAAGCTCCAGGCATTTGCGGATCAGAACAAGCAGACACAAGGGAAATTCACTATCGGCGATGAAAAGGTAAGAGCTGGACCAAAGCGACATCTCGGATTGAGACTGACAAACACTTAGCTCCACAATGTGTTCATGCGCGTCAATGTAAGTTCCTCATCTTTTGCGCTTGTATCTGCCGTTGCTCATTTAGAAATCACAGGACCCCGAGATCCAAAAGGTAACTGGCAAGACCGACCCTGTGGATGTGATGGCGGCATTGAGAGAGATGAAGAATTCGATGTAAAGTACGTGAGTCAAGTTAGCGTGAAATCTACTAGGTCACCTCATACATAGCTGTTTTCCCACCGTGGACCGATGTTATACGTCATAATGCCAAGCCCACCGCTTCCAGTGCTCTCCATAGAAATTAAATATCTTTTGTACGGGCAAGCCGTGCAAAAGATACTTGGGCACAATATAGACATAGCATAGATTTTCTTGTCCTACGAGGCAGCTAAGGGAGATGTAGGAAGATGCATATAGTGTACAAGTTGTCTATCTCGTACCCTTACTCATTAGCTAGTTCAAGGGTGGAGAAAAATTGAGGTTACATATGCACATGTACCTTTTATATGGGAAAGCCGTACAAAAGATACCTCAATTCCAAGATTTTTTGTTTGCGGTGCACCAAGTGCAGGTGGGGCATACCAGGTAGCTCCCCACTCGCTTTCGTGCCGCCAACGCCTGGGGCCCGGACAACCTCAACCATGACAGAGTGACCGAAAGGGAAATTCCAGTACTTTTGCGCGATGGATAAGGCAGCTATGGATGGCGTAAGTGTTGATAGATGCCAGGACTGGGGTATTGCAGTGACTGACCAATACCATCATAGAACAACGGAGGGGCAAGCGATACAGAGGCTCAGAATCATCTAGAGGTAAAGCAGCTTTGACTCCTATTATAGTTTTCTACTAAGCATATGTCCTTACCCAGGTCGTACTTCTACCCGATTCCAACCACCGTCGCAAGTCCTCCCTTGTCACGATGGACAAGCCAAGGGTCCAACCTCATCCAACTCAGGACGACACGACGACCGCCTGCTACGTCCACAACCTCATTGCAAGCGAGTGGACCACACCCCCACATCACCTGAAAGATACAGAAGATACAGAAGATGAGATACGGACATCGAACGAGGAAGAGGCTCAACCTGTGACAAATACAGAAGGTCTCCAGCCTCGGGAACTGGTCTCGGTGGTCGACCGCGACAACAAACCGATACCCACAATCATCGAATCCAGGCATCTTACAAAGAGGCAGCTATCAGATATGGCATGGAATGTGCGCAAACTATCCAAGAAGCTGGGCAGCATCAAGCTCAAGCTCACCGTGAAGTCTGTCTTCGTAGTCAGCAAGGCGCAAGACGAGTCACTGGTAAGCCTGACTCGAAAGGTTACAAGGTGGCTACTCTCCAAGGACCGGGACTCATTGTACGTGGTTTATGTTGAGCGCCGACTCGAAACGCATCCGGACTTCGGTGCGTTGCAACTGGTGCAAGATGAGCCCTCCGCCGAGGGCCGGCTCAAGTACTGGGATCCCAAGCTAGCGCAAGAACAACCGCATTTATTCGATTTTGTGGTTACGCTCGGCGGAGACGGAACCGTTCTATACACGAGCTGGCTATTCCAGCGCATCGTGCCACCCGTACTTTCCTTTTCGCTGGGCTCACTAGGATTCTTGACGAATTTTGACTTTGCGGATTATCAGAAGAGCCTCGATAGTGCTTTCCGGGATGGCGTTTTCGTCAGCCTACGGCTACGGTTCGAATGCACCATCATGCGCAGCAAAGCGCGAATAAGAGACCCGCACGCGCGCGCTCTATCAGATCGCGACTTGGTTGAGGAATTGATCGGGGAGGAAGGGGAGGACACATTGACGCACGCCCCAGACCGAGTGTATGAGATTCTCAACGATGTAGTTCTCGACCGGGGGCCAAACCCAAGTATGTCTTATGATTTCTGATTTCTGATTGCCGATTCTCCCCTCGGTGTTACGTGTTAGGTATCACGACAGAAACAGACACACGGCTAACCAATCTTCGCTAGCCATGTCTCAAATCGAACTCTTCGGGGACGACGAGCATTTCACCACCCTGCTTGCTGACGGAATCTGCATTGCTACCCCAACTGGGTCAACTGCTTACAACCTTGCCGCTGGCGGCTCTCTTTCGCACCCAGAAAACCCCGTCATTCTTGTTACCGCAATTTGTGCCCACACACTGTCCTTCCGTCCGATTATTTTACCAGACACCATTGTTTTGCGCATGGGCGTGCCGTATGATGCGCGCACGAGCTCCTGGGCTAGCTTTGATGGACGAGAGAGGTGAGTTTGTTACATTTGTTATATAAGCCATTGTTTATACCACCTATTGGTTTGACGCTTGGGTCTGTTATCTGACTGACAAACTTTAGGGTTGAGTTACATCCCGGTGACTATGTTACCGTGTCAGCGTCAAGATATCCCTTTGCCAATGTCTTGCCTCCCGGTGGGCAGGGTGAGGGCTGGGTGCACAGCATTTCCAAAACTTTGAATTGGAATTCGCGACAAAAGCAGAAGAGCTTCAAGTAGCTGGAGAGAGTCCCTCTTCCTCTTCCCTTTTCTCTTTCCTCTTGAGCATATTTGGTGTCTAATTGGTTTGCTTTGGGTTACAACCACTGGGTGGTTCGTTTATGGGCATACATGGTTTTATCAGAATCTACGAAAACGATATGACCTGGGATGAGCTATTAAAAAAATAAGATGATCTTTTTTATTCTTTTAGCTAATAATTAACTACAATTCCCAGCCATTTGTTTTTCTTTTCTTTCTTTTGCTTTCTCTTTTTTTCCAAGTGGACACTCTTTTTTTTTCCCGCTAGGAGCTGCAGCTCCACTTGGCCCTATAAAAGCCCATCGCCCGGTCCGAAAATTCTTCTTCCTTTCCTCAACCAACTCGGGTTCAAAGTCTTAATGTTGCCTTTGAAGTCCAATAGCCTGACAGCTTCCAGAGTATATGTGAACAGATTCACATATAAATCTCTCACATATACTCTTCTTCACTGACTTGGTAAGTTCATGACTTTTCTTGCATTGCATTTCCCTCCAGCCAACGGCCTCGCGCCGTTCGATGATGAAACTCTTCCTACATTCGCAGTTTCCACGCTAGCCGTCGCTTGAACCCAATCAAGGCGGCATTGAGCGGAATATCTTCCTTGGATGTCTGAGAAATATTTGGCTGTTCTGAATTATTTGCATTTCAACTTTTACAGTCGAGACGGTTACTAATTGTCTCTCAGAAACAGGATTTGAAAACGTTCGATCTTCGATATATTATTTTCGCTTTGCGGTATCCAGTGTCTGGCTCTAGCTAGTTGCACCGTTGTTGGAGGTGCTCGCTGCTGTTTGCACCACTCGGCTTGCAGGATCCCAAGTGATATGCTGTGTCGGGAGTGGCGAAGCTTCAACATTTAGAACATAGTATATCCGTATCAAATGAATGACAATTTGTCTGCAAATCTCTTCCAAATCAGGTCTCTATAATCTTTTTATATCCAAGCTCGTAGTTTTGTTCAGCATAAAAGTAAAATCTCGCAGGATTGCACCCGAGGGAGTTGTGCTCCGCCGTACCGCATTTACTTGTTGACCCCATACCTCCAAACCTCCCATACCTCAACTTGACCAGATCCGCAAGCTCAAATAAATATTTGTCGACTCGGATCCAAATTGTAACGCCATTCCCATGGCAGCACCACCTCGACATGCCACGATGCAGTCCATCAGCAATGGCGGCATAGCCCCAGGGACCGACAGACCACAGGCACAGCAAACACAACAAGCCCAGCTATCACAACAGTCCCCTGGGCTACGTGTACCTTCCAATCGCAAGACCATCTACGACCGCCACCTGAACCGGAGTCGTAATGCAGAACTCAGCCGGGCGAGCTTCGCCTTTCTATTTGGGGAGATGGTCACATATGCTCAACGAAGAGTAACAGGTATACAAGATCTGGAGAAACGGTAAGACACGATCCCCTTTAGACCTGGAATGTTCTCCCAGTCCTCCCCAAGCCAATTACCACCATATACCTGCCCAGCATAACTAACGACCCCTCCATCCAGGTTAAACGAACAAGGCTATCCCCTCGGCCTCCGCCTCCTCGACCTTCTCTTCTACCGCTCAACCTCAACCTCCTCCTCCGCCCTCTCAAGCTCTTCCACCTCCTCTTCACCCCCAAACCGACCCCTCCGCATCATAACCCTGTTGCACCTCATCCACGGCCCCCTATGGCGCCTCCTCTTCGGCCGCGCCGCAGATGCCCTCGAGCACTCCGTGTCCCCGGACACCCCCAACGAATACATGATCACCGATAACGACCCGATGGTCAACACATATATCAGTGCGCCCCGCGATATGAGCATGCTCAACTGCGCTGCTTATGTTGCCGGCATCATCGAGGGTGTCTGTGATGGCTGTGGCTTTGAGACGAAGGTCTCGGCGCATAACCAACCCACCGAACTCTGGCCTAGTCGGACGGTGTTCTTGGTTCGGTTTGGAGATCCGGTTATGGAGAGGGAGAAGGTGCTCGAGAGGGCGGGTGTTAAATAATGAATGAGCTTGCATTTCGGGTTACTGGGTGGTTCGCAGGTTGCAGGCTGATTGATGTGCTTGTTGGCATGGTAGATCTATGGCGTTTGAGATGCTATTGGGTGGTTACGCAGCTCTTAGTCTGCGGCTCTTTGGTGGCACCGGCACCGGTATTCCCTTCACGAAGTCATGCAAGTACAAGCCTGGACGGTGGGTTTCTTAACTGTTCTTGCGGCCAGCTGTGGATCATGTACAAAAGTCCTTGATTGTCGGCCAGCAAATATCATACAATACAATTCCTCCAGGAGAGGATATGTTATATTACGTATATGTACATACACAGAAGAGTACTGGTACATTGGTTGCTCGAGATTCAGATATCAGAAGTAGATCCCACCATGCACCTCGTGATAAGACTGGCGCCGTAACTCCGACATCCAAGCAGGATATCAACATTGTACAATCCCCTCCCCCACTGGATGATCACGAATTCTCCACACGCCGACGTTTCTCCCGATCATCATAGGGTGACGGACTCCGCTTCCGCCTCTCCCTAGACCGACTGCGCTCGAACCGACCAGAGTCTCTATCGTCGCGCCGGTCTCGCCGAGGCGACCTCGACCTCGACCTATGCCGTGGTCTAACAACACTGGCATTGGCACCCGTCGGTCCGCGATCCCCATCATCACCACCACCACCACGACGATCAGGCATAAACCTCTCATCCGTAACACCCACAGGTGGCCCATCCCTCCTCCCC